>JALPQI010005097.1:0-78383 GCA_025490895.1 Thaumatotibia leucotreta | reverse complement strand
TTACACTGAACCTTAAAAAGTGTTCTTTCTTTCAAAATTCATTAAATTACTTGGGATATGAGGTATCAGAAAAAGGTTTACGTCCTGGTCAGAAAAAAATTGAAGCTGTCGCTTCATTCCCCACACCTACAAATGTTCATCAAGTCCGTCAATTCGTGGGCTTGGCAAGTTTTTTTAGACGGTTTATTTCGGGATTTGCTGCAGAAGCCAAACCTCTAACAACACTGACCAAGTCCAATGTCTCTTGGGTATGGGGAAATGAACAAGAAACAGCCTTTCAAAATCTTAAATCGAAATTGACTGCACGCCCTCTCTTAGCACTGTATGATCCCACATATATAACAGAAGTGCATTGCGATGCAGTAAATTAGGAGTAGGCGGTATTCTGTTTCAAAAGCCTGATGAAAAGTCACCGTTAAGACCAGTGGCATATTTTAGTAAACAAACTACGAAGGATGAGGAATTTCTACACTCTTATGAGTTGGAAATGCTTGCAGTTGTCTTGTCCTTAAAGAAGTTCAGAACTTTCCTTATAGGCTTACAAATTTAAGGTATATACAGACTGCAATGCGCTCAGAACAACTTTGACTAAAAGAGACCTCATCCCACGTATTGCAAGATGGTGGCTTTTACTCCAGGAATACAATTTCACCATTGAATACCGCCCTGGAGCTATTATGCAACACGTCGACGCTCTAAGCAGGAACCCCGTTGCTAACCCCGATGATGACATATTGACCGAAACACGAGAGTTTGAAATATTGAATATCTCTACTAGTGACTGGTTATTAACAGTACAGATGACTGATCCTAAAATAAAGCATATAAAGTCAGTTTTACAGAGCAACGAAAAAGAAATAAAAGATATAGTCAATAATTATATATTACGCGACGGTAAGGTTTATAGGCGTGTAGGTGAGCAATATAATGGGTGGTCCCAAATGGTGCTAGATGGCGTATATGCCAATTATGTCACGATGAAGCTGGTCATTTTTCATCAGAAAAGACTATCGAGAAAATGAAACACGACTACTGGTTCCCAAAATTAAATAGATTTGTCAAAAAGTATGTATCTTCTTGCATGAATTGCGCCTATAATAAAAGTACCACAACTAAAGCAACTGGTTATTTGCATCCTATACCTAAGGGTGGACCAGCCATTCCATACAATGCATATGGACCATTTGGGTCCATTTGTTCGAAGTAAGCAAGGTAACACGTACATATTGGCTGTTATCGATGGCTTCAGTAAGTTTATATACGTAAAACCAGTCAAAAACCTTAAAACTAAAACTACTGTTAAAATACTACAGGATATTTTTGATACAATAGGAGCCCCTAAAGTAATTATATCAGATCGAGGAACTAGTTTTACATCGTCAGCTTTTAAAAAATATGTCACATCGATAGGCTCTAAACATATATTAAATGCTGTAGCGACTCCAAGAGCTAATGGCCAAATCGAAAGATATAACCGGACCATTCTGGGTTCGCTAGCTGCTATGAATCACGGCCAGGATGAACGCGATTGGGACGCTAAGTTAGGCAGACTTCAATGGAGCCTCAATAATACTCAAAATAAAACTACAGGCAAGACACCTTCTGAAATAGTTTTTGGGCAACGAAGCGTTAATACAACTGAAGGTGCTTTACTTAATTCTTTGGCAGAATCATCAATAGATGACTCGCGGCTAGCTCTGCATGAAATTAGGGAATCTGCAAGAGAAAATACAGAAAAGAATCAAAGCTACATGAAGAAAACATATGATCAACAAAGGGCTCCAACGGTCTTCTTCAAAGAAGGAGATCTTGTAATGATACCCAATCATCACAATCCGGCTAATGGTAAAAGTAAAAAGTTATGCCCAAAGTTTAGAGGCCCCTTTAAAATAACTGCCGTACTCCAAAATGACCGTTACGAGATATCGAGCATTGAGGGTCATTCTAAACGCAAGTACAAAGAGTATCTACCCGGCTGATCATTATAAAAGATGGATTACATTTCAATACGACAAAGAGACCGATACTGAAGAAGTATTATCTGATGATTCAACGATAGACGAATAATTGTTACTACCATTATTATATGGTTCATGGAGAATAAAAACGTTTTACTTAATTTTAATTTAATTACTTGACTGATGACAGACATTCCTACCCCAAACCCTTTGTTTTCAGCTATCGATAAGCCCAACGGCGGCTCCACCGATAGCGAGTGATTGGATTTAATGAATCAAGTAGATGATGCGAAGCGGCGACTGGCCGGTGAATACAAACAAATGGTACTTATTGCGAATTTATGATGATACTAGTGAAGGATGCCGAAATGCAAGCAGTACTCACTTAGTGAAGGATGCTGAAGCATAAGCGGTACTCACTGTCTTTTAATTATTTAAGGGGAGAAGGATGCCGAAGTGTAGGTGTAAGTTCCTTCAGATAAGGACGGCCGAAGCACAAGCGGTACTCACCCTATGTAAATGATTAACACTGAGTAAGAGTGCTAACGTTCTTATTGTATTAATTACTAAAAAAATGTTTTTATGACCTTTATGGATGTCGCTTTATTTCTCGTTATAAATGCTAAATAACGTTAAACAGTCTACCACATTACGATGATAAATAAGGAAAAGAATGGAAACTCCAGTTTATTTAAATAGCATAATAATTTCATCCTAACGTTGTCTCTTTGTCTCTCTTTTAGACGTATTCCTATGCCACGGTCGTCACCTCGTATCCCGAGTAGAAGTTACAGTGCAAGCTGCATTGCCAACGAAGAACTGGTCACTTCTTTCGGATGTCACGTAACATCTGTTATCTTTGATACATCAGCGAAAGTACTTTTGTCAATCAATTAGAAAATTGTTTCGTTGTTTTTCATTATTATGTATTTTACTGATCTGTCATTGTATGTCTTATCTAATTGTAATGTTAATTTAGTGTTAAGTTAATAGGCTATTATCTGTGTATGTGGGCATACAGTTGATGCTCGAATGGCCGGGCAGGAATGGGGACATTCCTATCAGAGGACGGCCGACTGTAAGCGAATCAATCTAAATAATTAATTATAATTACGATTTTAACAAAAAAATTTGAATGTAGTACATGCAAATATAATGTTTTGTTTAATTAAACGATGTTGATTTGACTAAACGGAACGGCCATTCGAACACCATCTAAAAGGAGGGTAGCAAAACACAATTATTGCAATATGGCGGTTGACGAGTAAGCGGGCACTGTTCGATGATCAGAATTTTGTTAAGAAATTGTAAACCTAAGGCCATCGAAATATATAAATATTACGTACGAAAGTTGTTTAACTGAATTGATTGATTTCATAAGGATTAATCTTACATTATTAAAGCCCATATAGTGTCCCACTGCTGGGCAAAGGCCTCCCCCCTAAGTCTCCAATCGTCCCGGTTTTGAGCAATCTGTGGCCAGCCGTTGAGATGCGCGTCCAGGTCGTCCCTCCACCTCCTCCTGGGTCTGCCAGCTGCTCGCCTGTCTTGTGGCACCCATTCCGTGACTACTTTAGCCCACCTATCTGGGTGCATGCGGCAGACATGGCCGGCCCAGTCCCATTTAAGCTTGGCGGTCTTGACTCCAACATCAGCAATACGGGTTTTGGAGCGCAGCGTGGTGTTTCTGATTCGGTCTATCCGTTTGACTCCTCGCATGCTGCGCTCCATCGCTCTCTGGCAAACCTTCAATTTGGTCTTTTGCGCCTCGGTAAGTGACCAAGTTTGAGCACCGTAGGTTAGGACAGGCAGAATGCATATGTCGACGAGTTTCCGCTTCAGAGTCAAAGGAAGATCACCCTTCATTAACCCCTTCATGGACCCAATAGCTTCCCCATGATATTGTAAATTACTTAAAATATTGAGCAGTACATAAAGAGTATACAACATTAAAAAAAATAGTAAATATTTATTGTCACAAAATAAATGAAACTAAAACCAATTAAATTAAATATTACATTTTAAAATATTGGTCTATTTCGAGGTTTTTGTAAAATACCGTTTTAGGTCCCTGCCCTCTTGGGCACGACCTCTTGTTACGGGACATGAAGGGCAAGTACTCCAAATATTTGTTTAAAGACTATTTGATAAAAATAAATCCAATTCCGGATAAAGATATCCGACATATAAAATTATCACTCATTATTCTTTTCCTCAGGTACTTATATAAATTAAAAGGACAACTGATATTTATCTGACGGTGAAATCTGATGGTCAAACGGTCAAATCTTATGTTTTAATAGGGAATAAGACTGCACATATATATTTCTTATGACAAGTAGATATTGACTATTTTTACAGCGCCAAGTATAAATATCGGGTGTGCCAAGACTACGGGACATGAAGGGAAAGTACTCCAAATATTTTATTAATAGACTTTTTGATAAAAATAAATCCAATTCCGGGTAAAGATATCCGACAGATATAATTATCACTATCCCTTTCCCCAGGTACCGACCTAGTCTACCAACCATTACGATGAACTTTTAGTATGGGACCAACATCGAAAGCGTACATGGAAAATTGACTTTTCCATACTATTAACTCTAACTAATCACTCACTTTGTATGAGGGGTTAATTTTTTTTAAAGATATATCTATGTTGGTACTATACTGAAAGTTCATCGTAACGGTTGGTAGACTCGGTCGGTAGCGGGAAGGAACGTCGTCCCTTTTTACCCTGTATAAATTAAAAGGACAACTGACATTTATTTGACGGTGAAATCTGATGGTCAAACGGGCCCTTAATCTTATGGTTTAATAGCGAATAAGACTGAACATATAGATTTCTTATGACAAGTAGATATTAACTATTTTTACAACAAAAAAATGGTAATTTTCTTGAAATTTTAATCGTGAAGTTTATTAAGTTTACCATATTTTTACTGTACATATAATTAAACGATCGGAGGTCTCCATCAGGGATCGGATAGCGGTTTTTTCTCCATACAAAAGAACGGTTCGAATTCCGTTCTTTTTCGTTCTTCGGTTTATATTTTTTTTGTTAATGGAGCAATTCAAAAATATGATGTTCATAGTTACATAAAATGTTGAATACTACATAAAGAGTGTAAAATATTTTAAAATATTGAGCTATTTCGAGGTTTTTCTAAAAAACCGGTTCCGATCCCTGGTCTCCATTATCAAACACTGAACCAGTGTAAAACAAACTCACAGCAAAATCCTATCTACTATAATATATTTAGGTTTATTTTCCTTCATGTCTCATAGTTTTGGGACGCCCTATAGATACTTATCTATACTTATGCGGAGTTCTAAGACCGGAATCGGTATAAGTTTCTAGATAGGCGACTTGGTTAGATAAGTTGGGTATACTGTGAACTCGGTAAATAGGGATTATCTGGAAGCGTGGTTGTTAACATACGCTGGAATACGCTTAGGTATCTGTTATCAGTAGGGTTTCCTCTTACAATATAATTCTGAGAAGATTTTAGTACAACTTGGTGAATTTTAGACAGAGTGGTGGAAGAAAGTAATATAAGTACATATTATAAGTTACAAGGTAAGCAGTGTCTTAATGCCTAATGTTTTCTGTGTTACCCTGAATGTAATATTGTCTCTTATCTTTGGTTACTATGATAATTCATAGTTAATACGAAAACATTGTTTTCAATACAGTTGCTCAAAAATTGCTATTTTTTTGGCTGTTTTAATAATAATAATAAATCATTTATTTCGGATAACAGGATCCATAGAATACAATAAATTCACATACAATTAAAATTAATATGAAATTAAAATACAATTAAATTACATTATATAACACCATAAATTTTATTTTATATTTTAAATTTTTATTTATTTTTTGTTTTGCGTACGCAAAGTTCGTTCGCATTAGTGCTTTTACTTCTCCAATTTATAGTCGTACTTTTCATTTATAGTCGTTCCAATTCATTCAACTTACCAAAGAGTTTTCATGTTACTTTACTAAGTCGAAATAAAACTACTGCTAATGCAAAACGATTAAAAATTCATATTTTATTCTTACTTCCTCATCATCACATATTATATTATTTTTAATATTGAAAAACATTTGTGAGAACGGAACGGTCTCAAATCGACCGTCAAACTAGAGGCGTTTTTCTTAACTGCAAGTATGGTTATTAAGTATCTAAAAGCAACGATTTGTTTTTGTTTTTATACAATTTAAATAATTACCTATATGCACAGATAATCGAACATGGTGATTACGAAGGTTATTAAAAGAGGAAGGTTATTAAATTTATACATTTAACTTGTTTTTTACAATTCTTACTTATAAATTATGTATTTTCAAATAAAAACGTTTGACTGAATAGCAAAATCTTTACCCCTTAAATTTTGAATGCAAGTTTTAGAGGTCAAAAAACGCCTTTTGTCGGCCAAAAATGTTCATAGTCAAAGTTTCAACTCATAACTAGGTATTTTGTATCACCTTTTAATTTTTCGCAACTGTATTGAAAAACGTCGTTCGATTCACGCGCGCAAATGTTATTCTTCACTCGTCCTAAGTCTTGCAAGATATCTCGGGACTCGTGAAGTAATGACATACCTTCTGCCGTCGAAATGTACTATAATACCCATGATTACAACGCCTGTGGTCTATTTCACCATAATTACAAGTGTGAAAAGTGTGGCTATGGCTACCGCTTACTATCGGACGGTCCATGTAGGTACTAGTTTGCCACCAACATAACATTATTACTAATAACGTTATTAAATCGTTAATAAACTACTTTTTATTTACCGAAACCCGTGTTAATTGTCGCAAGGTTTAGTACAATTCTCATTCAATCTTGACATGAGGTTCGGCTTGTCGGAATTTCGCTACAATTGTCGTGTTTTTTGTGACAATTGTAATTCAGCTTCGCAAAAAAATAGTTATTTACTGCTGATTTATTAAAGTTCCTGCACTAAATTGGTGCACACAAACGCACGGCTCTTCCGATGGTAAACGGTAACTGTAGCCTATAGACGCCCCAGAAACAGTAAATTTACAATTGTAGCACTTGTCAAGGTTCGAAGCGTCGGAACTCATTAAGCAGGACCAAACGTTTGTGTTCATACCAATACATTGAATGTGGTTTTTTATTCATAGTTCCGTGTCTAAATGATAAAGGATAAATATTTACCATCAAATATATTATGTTATTTACACGAGAATAATTAATTCGCTTTAGGATCCAATCTAAAAAGGCTAACATAAAACGTGTGTAGTTTAACAAAATTGACAACCCTAGTTCATAGCTAATGGGAATAATAATAACGATAGTGCCATGAACCGGAAAACCGGCGTTTGAACAATATTTACCCAATATTGTTCGCTCTCAATTACATTGTTGTTTAACAAATATTATTGTTAGCGATTTAACAAGCTTGTTTGTCCTTTCATTAAAATAGAGAGCGAGGAGCAAACTAGTTTGTAATGATAACTTCCATATTTAAATTGCATAATTTTCCTGGTTATCTGTATCTAATACTCATTGCATATTTTGGTGAACCTTCGTTGCCTACTTGGTAGTGATACTGCTTGCAAAGCTGGAGGTTCCGGATTCGAATCCCAGCGATGGAATTTATCACTTATATTTATGTTCCTTGTCCTAGTTGTTTTCCATGTACCTATTTAAGTATTTGCATATATTAATCTAATTATCATAAAACCCAATTCAGCTAACTGGGACTATTACGTGGTCGATTTGATTGTCTCATGATATTTTTCCCCTCACTAGCTCGTAAAGTGCTCGTTTATCCTTTAATACGAACGTGTAAAAACGCATATTATTCACTTGTGTGGCACAAGTAATGACCTTGGAGCGTAGCGCGAAGTAGAATTCGTTAACAGATAACAAAACGTAAAATGCTCATGGAAATCGTTCCATATTAATGATAATTAAATAATTTGTTGGAGAATTTAGTGTAAAATACAAACCTTTATATAATATGATGATTTTAACACATAAATCCTAAAATTCCATAAGTATCAATTGTTTTAGTGAATGATGATAAGATGACTAGATGCAATCACAAAACGCAGAAAATGTCAACGTCAACATTGTCAATGAATATTATAGGTTATAATATTTATTTACCGACTCGAACACACATAAAAATAGTAAACTAAACAACTTTCAGAGTGTTCTGTTATAATTTTGTAAAAATAATGAATGAGAATTATTTAATAATGCATTGGCGTTGGTGTGCAACTACAGGAATGTGTTAAAATCGTACTGCGTTTACTTTTTTGTACTAAGTTTACTGCGACATAATCTTGCATTAAATACATGATGCATTTGAAAAAATATTATCACTAACCGGATGATGATTCTAATGTGAACAAATAATTACCTTTTTCAGTTTCCACGCTATAGTGAGGGGAAAAGTTTTGTGTTAATGTATTTTACTTCTCGTATGTTAAAACACTCGCTGCGCTCAGGATTCTATTTTAGAACCACTCGCTTCGCTCGTGGTTCAACTATAGAATCCTTTCGCTTGCTCGTGTTTCAATTTCATACTTGCGGGTAAAATACAACTTTGCACCCTTGTATAACAAATAACTATTATTAATGATAGTATAAAACAACGTTAGAAATAATCTGCCTACATATTTAACAGTCCTGGGGTACAATGGTATCATTGTGCATTGGTATCCATAGAGTTTCAAAATTATTTCGAAACTCGCACGATTGACTCACATGCACAAAATTCAGACTTTAACAAAAGAAGACTATAAAAAAATATGTTTTCCTAACTAGTGCGAAAAACTAAAAAATTATCTTTTTAAGGTTCTTATGAAAAAAGTTGTTCGATACACTTGTAAAAACTTCTTTTTAACTCGGGTGATTGTCGCTCTCGTTTCACTCGGGCTCCAACTTTCTCCCTCGTCAAAAAAAATTGTTTTTGCACTTATGTAACGCAATGTACTATTTCCTACTCCCGTACTTTTATTTGTCATTTACGGGGTCGTGAACACACATTTAAGCCCCTACTTTACAAATGTCCAGATAAGTCTATACCTATTGTCTATTCCCTATAAATAAACGCATTCGGGCATACACGCAGTGCGTTTTTGGATTTTAAGACGTAATGAAATACATGGCTGCCAACCTAATTCTAAATGTCATTTGGGATGAATAGTAAACCATAAAGAACCTTTTTTTTAATTTTGACGTTTCCCGCCCGACTTTGATGATTAATAAAATTGTGTTTGACTAAGAATATTTTCCCAAATTTACAATTATATTTGAAATATAAGTGTGTGGTCGTAGAAAAAGATTGTATGCAACATTGTTTAACTGAGTCAAAAAATGCTCGTGGCGTCTTTAATAACAATTTTCGGCTTCGCCTTAAATTGTTACCCACGCCACTCACCTTTTTTGACCTCTTTTAAACAAGTGTTGCATAAAATACTTTTAATTATCTATCCGTTGATAAAAAACTAAAAGCTGAAGTTACGAGACCTGGCTTAGAGCAATACTTGTTTAAAGGTTTAATAGCTTAGGCGTTTTAGCTAAGGCGAGGAAGGCCGACATAAACTAAATTAAATTAACTTATTATTAAGTAATGAAACATAACCTGACCAATACACTTTCGAAAGCTAAATTTAGTACCAAGTAATAAAATTCAATGTGTAAAAATGACAAATATAAATACGCAGCTCCAAATTTAACTAAAACAATTGAATTATGAAACTTCGCCTCTATTATCAAGTCCTCAATTCGTCTTTATTTGTCAAAAGTGAAATTAAGTTAGTAACATATTGATATCTCCAAAAAAGTCACTATAATAAAGTTTCAAGCAGTAAGTGTAGAAGATGAACGATTTCTGAGCATAGCAAGCAAAAACGTAGTTGATTTAAAACTAGTAGATTCGGACCAGCAATATTAGTTTTCTGGTCCAGTTGAAATTCGGACCGTCTATCGCGGCCAGGAAACGGGCAGTCCGATTAGTCAGGGATTGGAACCGGTTTCAAAATACCGGTTAATATTGTTCGTAAACAGTTTAAATTTCTGTTCTGTCATTAACCGATAATTAGCAATAACGTTTTCATAAAGAACGAATCAATTTCGGTTACCGGTATTTATGAAGAACAGAATTTATTTCGTTCCGTGAAACTTTATTGAACTGGTTAATAAGTGTCAAGTTTGTCAATTAATTTATTTATCTATAACAGCCACTTCAACCAGCAATACACTGATATCGCATGTTAAGACTCACCTTTTTATTGTGATTAAGTCATAAATCGGTATGTCAGACATTGACATTAATCTATATGCAAGAATGAGATAGTGATAATATCTCATTCTTGCACAAAGCTTCGTCCAGTTTTTCGTAAGTTGTACTTACGTAAAATTTACAGGTATAAAGGCCGCCTAAAGTTACGAATTTAATAATCATAATCCGTTCTACTGGTGTCAGAAGTAGCGGAGAAGTGACATGAAATTTAAGTGAAATTTATTCGGTAACATTTTCTCAGAAACGTTTCTTGTCAATTATGTAATTTTCAGAAGTATGTATGTGATTTATGTGAAATGTTTCAGAAATTGCCCATCGCTAAATACAATACAATACTTTGTGCAATGCTGACAGTCAGCACCCTATTAGCGTTATTTCGGCACCGGTCACAGTTCTAGCGAGCCTGGGGTCCGCTTGGCAACCTAATCTTATGATTTAACGTAGCACTATTTTTTGTGGAAACGTCTTATTGAGATTAGAGACCGGTTTTCTCACGACGTTTTCCTTCACCATAAAGCTAGTTCTGAATATCAAATGACATTTCGTACATAAGTTCCAAAATACTCATTGGTCGAACTGAGGTTTGAACCCAGAATCTTCCAGATTGAAAGACCAACGTCTGCTACCTACTACGACTAGTAGGTCACAACCGTTTACGGAATTACACAATGCTGAAAGTAAAAACATTTAAAACACTATCTTGGACACAAACTGTCGAATAACTTTTTTTCCTGGTTGATACATAGGTAAGGAAATGATTTAATTCTCTATTTTAAAGCTAGTTTGGTCTCTGTACGTGAAAAATCATAAAGCGGGTCAATAACACCCAATGACCTTTAAAGAAAGACCTTAGAAGCTTCGGTAGCCTAGTCGTTCAAGCACTCGACTTTCAAACAGGCGGTGGTCGGTTCGATCACCGTCCGTACCACTGAGTTTTTCGGAATTTATGTATGGAATGTCATTTGATATTTATCGATAGCTTTTCGGTGAGGAAAAACATCATGAGGAAACCTGCATACCTACATCTGAGAAGAAATTCAAAAGGTGTATGTGAAGCCTCCAATCCGCACTGGGCCCGCGTGGAGACTTGCCCATACCCTCTTATGAGAGGAGGCCTGTGCTCAGCAGTGGGACGTACATAGGCTGATGATGATGATGATGACCTTTAAAGTAAAGTGTCCAATGCATATTAATGAATTCTTAAAACGATTTTTCTCGGTATCTAAATTATAAAACGCAAATATGGAAAAAGTTTGCCTACTACGACGATCGAACCCGGTACCTCCATATTCCTAGTCAAAACTCAGAGCCATCGTTGTATCTCTGACATTGACATCTCTGACGTAGAAACCGGTTAATTTCGTTCAACAAAAACAAAACCTGCTGAAGAACAGTTCTCTCATATTAACCGTTTAAAAACCGGTAACCGAAAACGAGAACACTATTATTTCGGTTTGACGTCTAGAGGCAAAACCGGTTTGGTTGAAAATACCGGTATCCGATCCCTGCGATTAGTACGAACTTTCTTGGCAAATGTGCCAAAACACAATTTATAAAATACCTGTGGACTGTAAATGCTCCCTGAATCCAATAGCAGTGATGTAATGTATTAAGTTCTTTGTTCAGTAGGTAGTGGCCTGATAGAGTCTGATGATGATGGATGACGATAATGATGTGTGTGCGACGAAGAAGTATTTCTGATTTTTAAAATTGAAACTGTGTGTCATTTATTGATATAATGTTAAACACTGTAAAGGTGCATTTAAACCAAATGAGCATTCGCTCATTCTATCCCCCACTCTACGAAATTCGTTCGTTACACGTCGATTCGTCGAATCGAAATTCGTTGATTTTGTAGGATAGAATGAGCGAATGCTCGTTTGGTCTAAATGCACCTTTAGGGGTTCCTGTTTTAATATTTTCGAGCCACAATACGCTACGCTTGCGCTCGTAGGTGATCGCTTGATCAGGCCATCGTGGCATTTCCTCGCCTAGTAGACAAACTTGACTACGATCAATTGATCGCGAAACCCACTTAGGAATAATGGCACTCAATGTATAAATAATTCAGGACGTGATTCTCGTCGTTAGGTTATAGGCATATCATGCCATTGTCTCCAAGATGAATTATCAAACCGCGGTTAGAATGGGATTCGAAAGTACTGTTGACACAATAAATAACACAACATTTACCAAGAAAAGAGTTATTTATAGATGTAATGAATCATTAAATAATCTGTCTGTAAGTCTCTGCACTTAAACTATGAATATATTAATATAACTATGAATACATCCTAGATTGACTTGTACAATAGTACTTTCGAATCCCATTATATTCGCGATTCGATAAATACAAGCACGAGTAATAAAGATATATTGAATTATTTTGCCTTTATTCAGATACCTCCATCGAACCATTTTCAGCTAACTAAATATTAATTCTTTGTCTGTCAATTCGACATTAGGGTGTGGTAGGACGGGACACATAAATGACCTAATATAAGACTCGCAAATGTTGAGTCCTGCGTTTGTGTCCTTTAGTGAATAAATTACTTTTTTTTTCCTTCTTTTTTTTCAATTATGTACATACATACATTTGGGATTAATAACTATGTTTGTATAAGTTGAGTGAATCACAGCCTTTGGAACGGCAAACAGCCGGAAAACAGCTGGTAAAACCATTCAAGTGACAAAAAAAAACTATTTACAAAATAAAAAATGTCTGCATAGTTAATATACTCGTAGAATTAACCCTCAACGCTTTATGAATTGTTCAACTTACAGCGCAAAGTCAATAAAAGGTGCACTTTGGCTCTTACTGCTTACCGTAGCCCTACCATGAGCTGTCACTACGTTATTAACGCGCGTTTACTTTCTATCCATCCCACTCTTACACCCGCACTTGTACATTAGCGCGATCGAGCCGGATATAAAAAAAACGCGCGTTAATAACCTAGCGGCAGCCAGGAATCGGAACCGGTTTTTAGAAACACCTCGTAAGAGCCCAATATTTTAAAATGTTTTATACTCTATTTACGTCTTTATATGTATGGGAAAAATACCGGTATCTGACTACTGACCCAATAACTGGCGCAGCCTTTTATTTGAACTTCGAATATCGACTTCTAGAGTAAGTGACGTCTGTTATATGCATGCTTGAATAATACTTGAACAGCTGCCAGCGGTAGTAAAACTGACAAGGTATTCAGAATAGTCATATAGAAATTTTT
This sequence comes from Thaumatotibia leucotreta, assembly GCA_025490895.1. Taxonomy (NCBI): domain Eukaryota; kingdom Metazoa; phylum Arthropoda; class Insecta; order Lepidoptera; family Tortricidae; genus Thaumatotibia; species Thaumatotibia leucotreta. The sequence goes on along the minus strand of JALPQI010005097.1, from coordinate 64,903 downwards.
ATTCTTATAATAAAATATTAGTTATAATGGCTGTATTATGGTTTAGGTCATTCTTATTCAGCTTTTGTGCTCTTTTAACTTTTCGTTCTTTGTGAAAGAACATATTTATTTTCTCTATATACCATGAGATAATGCTTTATAGCGATAAGACCGCCTGTTGTGTACCTCTATGTATAATCGTCTGTTTTTAACCATGTTTTCTTTTTTGTTAAGGTGTGCAATAAAGAGTATTCTATCTATCTATCTAATAGTGAATAGTGTAAGTACGAGTACTATAAGTTAATTTCATTCAAAAGAGATATAGCAATCAATGTTGAAATAGAAGTAAGCACTTATATCAGAAACAAAAAAAATAAAAATAAAAAAAATTACACTAGTGTGAGTAAGACTGAGAAGTTACGGTCTCGATATTCGAGGATCGCGGTTCTGATATTTAAATTATAATTAAATGCTGTTACACATAGTTTTCTTCTTTGATAGGTAAATGAGACTACCTTATTACTTTTGAAAAATTCAACTGGTACTAAAATGAGACTTTTAAAAACAATGTTATAATATTGTACGAAATTCCATAAGGGCATCATTTAACATATGAAATGGTTCAGAAGCTACCCTAAAAAAACATAAGGTATTAATTTTTAAATTGCTCTAAGTAAATCATATACCTACTCGTCAATGCAGTATAAAAATGATCCGTTGTGACTTTACAAATTTTAACTAGCTTGTGTAAAGCAATGATACAATTGAATTGGATGATCCGTGATTCAATAAGACAAGATATTTCCCTCGAATAAAAAAAACATAACGACGCCTTAAGGTATTCGTGATGATGGAGAGGCTATTGGAATTCTTCCTAAACTGCCGACATTAAAGCACAATGTTCCGCTAATGCGAGGTCATTATTTGACCCTCTCCCCTCCACTCTTACGTATCACGATATCTCACTAAGCTTTTATGCCGCGGCCACGACATTCGTCTAAGGCGACCGGCTTAGCGGAAAACCATAAGTGCGAGAGGGAGTACCCATATCGGCATCCCGCTCCAACTCTTGGATTCGCTCGCCGCTGGTCGCCTTAAACCAATGTTGTGGCCGGGCCTTTCAACTTTTTTTTGCTTCTTTGCTGGTGGTAGGACCTCGTGCAGGGTCCGCTCGGATAGTTATTTACCACCGTCTTACCCGTTAACCTGCCGTTAAGTTTCTGCACTGCTGTGTTTCGATTTGGAGGTAAGATAACCGGTGTAATTACTGGCATAGATAGAGGCAATCCATCTAAGTCCTCAGGGTAGGCAGCGCATAGGCGATTTTTTGTCACTATGTCCATGGGCATCAGTTCCTACTTTCCATCAGGTGGGCTGAGAGCTCAGTTGTTTGTCTACCTTCGTCACATCTAAGCATCATTTTTGGCCTCATATCGTTGCTATACCGTTCTATTAGTGCAAATGTCGATAAGTGCACAAATCAGGTTTCGGCAGAATCAATTTTATTATCATGATACTAAAATTCGTTATCAAATAACACAATTCGTGCACTTACAAGGTATTTGCACTAATAGGACGATACTTCCTCATTCCTCAACCTCAGATATATAGCAATCAATTCATGGAAATATTACCTTTCCTTTACTTTGAAAACGGGTGTTTTTTCCATCAAACTAGAGTTCCAGGTACGAGGTTCAATGAGTGTAGAGGTGTATCGGAATCAGAGAAATCTACTACTTCTTACTTCCAGCGGCGCTACAACCCAGTGTGGGTCTTGGCCTCTTCCACAATATCCTTCCATTTAGGTAGCTCAGTCCCTCGACACTCGCTTCCAGTTGGTGTATCTTCCTAACTTCCGTAGATCTTCCTCAACACAGTCTATCCAGCGTTTTTTAGGCCTGCCTCTCGGTCTTTTTTGTTGTAGCGTCCACCTGGTGATTATTTTTGGTGCAAAAAAGCAACTAGAGGATGCTTAGCTAAGTTGCCAATCGCTAACGTTTAGTAGCGTATCGTAGTTTTCCCTCTATGTCACTATTTCAAATTAGTGCGACAAAGACCGTTTGCTGCCTTTCGTTTACGATTGACGATTAAGCGTTAGCGATTGGCAACTTGTTTCAGCACCTAGGGTTGTGTATGACCTTTCAGATTCCGACAATGTAATATCAAAGATGCATGTCGAAACACAAATAGCAGATTATTTATACAATAAACAAATGATGGCTAAAGTCTAGTAAGAGAGCTAAAGTCTTCATTTCCATAATTCGCGCAACAAATTCAGATTCGTGAAACATTTTAAATATTATTTCATGAAATAATTTTGTTACGTTAAAAAGTACTAACCGACGATAAAGTAAGGATTTCGCACGGCAATATATCATTCCATGGCCCCTACATGACTCTGGCAGGCTCGAAAATAAGTGTCCTGAACAAGTCTACTATTATTTATTATTACAGTCCGCTCCTTAAATAGAGGTTTAGTTACTAATAGAATCCAGAAAACATGAAATTTTATTGTAATGTTGCTTATACCAAAAATCTCTGTTTATACTAATGGACTCTCCTAAACTGGCGACTTCTAAACTTGCTAATTTTAAAGGATAGGTATAAAATTAAAGAAAATAACAGAACACTGATGTGGATGGTCCTAGAAACAAAAAAGAATAAATACAATGAATGTTATACTTATAAGTACCTATTTATATATATTGCATTAATAGTATTTATAAATTTTTGTCAGTAAAACCGATGGCCGTTGGGGAACGGTTCTCGAGTGGTGACCATCACGTACCGGAAGGCGCAGCGTGGGTAGGCTCCCATCAAGGTGCACTGATGACCTGGTGAAGGTCGGAGGAGTCCGCTGGATACGGATGGCGTAGTATCGGTCATTGTGGCAGTCTTGAGGGGAGGCCTATGTTCAGCAGTGAACGTCTTTCGGCTGATATGACAATGAAAACCTAACGTAACAGATACTTGTCAACTCACGGGACGGCTACATCAGTAGCTTAGAAGCCAACCTCACCGCCTGGCTATCAGAGGGTAGGCCCTCTGATAGCCAGGCGTATAACAATATCATGATACAAATCATGATTCACTCGTAGAGGCAACGTTGCACTACAGATTCGTAGGTACTGTGCAGGGCCGAATTTAAAGGTGGAGAGGCTTCGGGGCAACAAAGGAGTGGAGGCCCCCTGGCCCCCAATTATTTTTCAAATAAAGTAAACAATTTTTTTCAGTCAAGTTTTTCAATAAATATTTTTTTGCGGAAACAAGTACAGATTATTTTATTATTTAACAAACATTATAAATATAATCGGAAACGAGAATTATCTGAAATTAAATCTTAGCGTGTTAACGTTAGAACGGAATCTTCCGAGCTTTTTTCGCTGAAAAATCGTTGACGATTTCGCTAAAATCTAGTTCCCGGAGTAGATCACTTTCAATAGTCAAAAAAATAATAACTTACTAGTGTGTACTAGTTGGAATTTGATTTTTTCTTTCGAAATATCTATTGTGAGGGCCCCTCCTTCGTGGAGGTCCCGGGGCTGTAGCCCCGGTTGCCCCCCCCCCCCCCCCCCCCTAAATCCCTCTGGTAGTGCGTGTGCATCTGATAGATGCATGTCGATGGGAGTTCGTGGTAGCTCCTCAAGGTGGATTCACGACACCAAACGAGCGAATGCTCATTCGATCCCCCACTCTACGAAATCAACGAATTTCGTAGAGTGGGGACAACTTCAGACAATTAAAGCACTGCGAATAGAAACCTACTTAAACAAAGAAATTACTAACAAACTAACCCTCTTCACTTTCTTTGAATCAATGCCATTAAGCTGAGTTCGTGCAAACTTTTACGATTGGATTCGCTTTTTGCAGACAAACGGAAAACTTCATCAACATTGAAACTTGCGTACCTACTTTACTACTTTAAAACTGGGAATTTCATTTTATTTTAAGTTTGTAGTGCTCACAGCTAGTCAAGTTTGATATTAATTTTAAAAAACTGAACTTTGAATATAAAATTCAACGGGCAGATGAAAAAATAAATAAAAACGTGGATAAAACTCCACCTCGTCAAATCTCATTAAGAAATAGTCCTTATTTGAAAAGATTAATATTGCCGAGCCGAAGTACCCACTTCAAATAAAAAGAAAAATTGGTGTAAGATTTATTCAAAGTCAAGGAAACAGTTTTTTCTATATTTCATTAATAAGAAATAAATTTGATTATGACCTGACCGCATTTTAAATGTGAATCTAACTTTATTTAATATGCGGTCTCAATAATCTATACAATCGAATTTTTAATATTTAAAGGTTTTTTAGTATTTCAGTTAGACTTACTTTGGTTCGCTTTTGGGTCTCGTACTAGTTCTGTAACAAAAAGAGGAATTTAATAAAATGTTCGTTGCACCCATAAAATAATACAAATGTTCTAAATCAGTCAGTAATGGCAGTTATGGTCTTATCTTATAATCTTATAAATATAGACATAAATAAATCCTGAGACAATATTAGACATATATTATTTGACGTAGTACCATGGTTAGATTAATAAAATTATTAGGGCTTATGATGCGAGTACCAAGCGATGATACCTATATTATACGAGTATGTATACCTGTAATATGTAGATATTTAATTAGGTACATAGACAACCTCGACCGAGCAATAAATATTTACGATTATAGTTAAATATACAAATAATGCATCCTCGCTAATGCATTCGAACCTGCTTTGCACGCAGGGATACTACCAACAATACAGGGTACATTGGCTATGTTAGGTAGCCTGTTATAAATAGGCTCTATAGGTTACCCGTTATATATAAGCACGTTTGACGTCAAGTTGCGAAAAAATGGCCAGAATACAAAACAATACAATACAATAGGTACGTTAATTTAATCACACATTTTTTTTACTTAAATCATTTTCAGATGTACCATTCCAATAAAGATAATGAATTACTCATATATATCAAAGTAAATGTAAGTACCAACCTATAATTATATTGCTGCTTTTAATGTGTAATTCTGTATTACTTTATAATGTTGACCGACTCAGTGGGTCCCAAGATACAGGCTTAGCCTAGTTTGGAGCCCAGTGGGCTGTAATGCTTTAATATTGTAAACATGTGCTTACTTTTGATTTTTTTTATACTTATTTGTTACCTATTGTACCTATTGTATAAAAAATATTCACAACATATAGACATAACATACAATTTTGCTGGGGTCTGTCTGTAGGCTAACATGACCTGTGAAACACCTCGAAGGCTATTTTTAACTGAAGCATACAAAATGGCAAAAACGCTCCGAAAGAAACATAAGTGTGAGGGCGAATGATATAGCAAAATGTGATGTTTGTTTATAATTTAAACTTCTAAAACCAACACACTCCTCTTCGCCCTGCAGATAAAATTAAAACACGCTCACAACGTAAGTTTACTAAATTATGTTACGCAGAATATACAATCCTTTAATTAATTTATTCTTTCATAATATTTTCTTCGGTTACCGCGAGGATTACTCATGAAATAAAACTATGAAAACGGATAAACTCGCGTATATTAACTAATTAAGCATCATCCGCAAGCAGTCATCCGCAGACCACGAACCCTGTAAAGTGTTCGAAACGTCGGAATGAAGTTAAAATTAGTTAATATACGCGAGTTTATCCGTTTTCATAGTTTTATTTCATTATTCTTTCATGTTAAAAGTAAAATATAAAAAAAATTGTAGCATATTGGAAATGACAGCAGTCATTTCAATAAAATACATATTTTATTATAGGTATTTTTCATGCATAAAGATTGATTTCAGAGTAATTTACACATTTCTTTTCTGATAAATATGATATTATAATTTACTCCCTTCGGTCGTGCTTTAGTTTATCGCCACTCTTTTCGATTTTTTTTCTCCGCACATGTATCGTAAATACGACGTCTTTCAAAATCACCATCTGTACTGAAAAAGATTTTGGACTACATTATGTACACTTATTAAGTTACGAAATACTACAGTAACATCACAAAAAGATTGACAGCTGTCGGCCTAGCGTAAGTAGTGTGACAAGTCGATGTAATCCGCGAGAAAAATGAAATCACAAACTGATATAACGAAATACCAAGAAGCTCCCTCCACTACTCTTTTTTTTGGCCATTGTTGTGGTATCTACTGTTTACTTGTTTCTCAAAATGTAACTTGTAATACAAGCGGAAATCCTCATTAACCGTTTTAAAAAATTTCTTCCACTTGTATTACTAGTGATTTTAAGTAACGGGCCCAGATTTCTAATCCTCCAATTGCGTCATGATTTTTTATCGACCTTGACAGTGAAATGGAATGTATTAGAAAATTTCACGTGATTTTGAGCAGATTTTATAGTAAACGTATCGTAAAATATGGAAATTAAAAAAGTTGGTTGTGAGACAAAGAAAAAAAGCAAATCATCAAGTCATAATAAACCTATTTCGGTTACTGAACAGGGCTCTTCTATTACCTATGTATTCATCATCATCATCATCATCATCATCATCAGCCTATGATAGTCCACTGCTGGACGTAGGCCTCTCCTATTATCTATGCGTATAGACGCATTAGGAGGTAAATGCCCATAATCGCCACGCTTGGCAAGCGGATTGGCGATCGCAGTAATGTGTCCACTATGACGACGCTGCTGCCCATCATCAATATGTTATCAAATAACGGCAGTGACACTTCAATCCCTTAGTCGACTCTTACGACACCCATAGGAGGAGTTGGGGTGGTGACAAATGTATTCCTATTACCTAAATATTAATCTATAGGCGCGACCCAAACAAAAAGGAAAACCATGGAAAAGGCATAATCGACGGTAGAAAGGCTAATTGACTTAACCGACATTTTATGAACTTTACAGGAGAGCCGTTTAAAGTTTTATTTTTTAGAAAAAAAATCGCTATAAAAAAAGTAACAGGTATATTGTAACGCAACTGCCATCAAATATTCAAGATATAAAGGCGCATACTTTGGTTCCTACCTTGATAAAATTAGTTTATTATGTCTCGAAATAAAGGTCGCTTAAGACAAATCTGCTAAAAATGAGAGAAAGGCTAATTGGTTCAAATACCAACAGCGTCTGCCGCTGGAGGCAAGTCAAATGACTGTAGTGTACAAGTGTACTTTTTTAAAAAGAAGGCTAAATGAGCTAAGCGCTATTTTTACTATACAACGGGGTAAGGCTAAACAGTTTAAGCGATTCTTTAATGGAAATAAGTGGCGATTCTAATTGACTTAATGACACACACTCATTGAAAAACGGATTGCTTAAATCTCAGGAATTATATGAATATGATTAAACATGGTGGTTGAAGCTCGGATATTTAGAGACAAAGGTATAATTACTCTGCAGGTCTAAAGAAAACAAAATGAATGAAAATCGTTTTTCTCAATTTTTATTGCTATATAAAGAAAAATATTTGCTTCTAATAACATAATTAGATAGTTATTTGGCAGAATCAGTCTTAGAAAAATTGCGGATATTGATTACAGCGTTTCATCCGCAATAACCTTTCTGTCGCTTTCATTGGAAAAAAATGCTCTTTTTGCCTAACATCTTTAATTAATTTATTACTACGCTTGATACGTTACATTTTTTAATCTTAATTTTTATTATATTCTGTAGTCAGTTTTTTTTTACAATTATAAGCGGCAGAAATACGAAAGTAAGTATTTAGACTTAAACTTTAATTATTATTAAATAATCAAGACATAACAATGAAAATAATTAAATTATTTCATAATGTGAAATACACGATTTCAGTATCACACACAAATCACTACGGCACATGCGCCTACCGGCACAGACTACAAGTGATTGACGCGCCCGCGCGGGGGGCGGCGGTATTTATAGGCGAGCGGCTCAAAAAGCGCCGACGGCGGCAAGAGTGTGATTGTACCGCCGAGTCAAAAGTTTCTCATAGAAATTTTTGATGATTTAAGCTACACTGATATGATGCATTATGATTTTATTATAAGGATTTAAATGACACAGGTCAAACAAATATTCTATTTCAACCGACATTCTCATCTATAAAAAGAGGTTCAAAATGCTTAAGTAACATACATTTTATGGTTTAGGGTTTTACGTATTTGGTTGAAGCGACCCATGCCCTAAAAAATTGGGAAGAGCTAAATGGTTCAAGCGACATGCTTCTTTTATTTTAAATGGAGGGTAAATGCTTCAAACGCCTATGGTGGCATTTTTTTGTTGAAGTTCAATTGACTTAAACGACTATGCTCGTGTGTGATGGAGTAAAGCGAAAAGCTTCAAATCAAAACGAATGACAAAGTTGGGAAAGTAAAAACCGCTTAAGCGGGAACCAACCAAACATGTTTGTGGGTCAAGTCACGTTTCATTCAAAAATGCAATTTTTTGTGTTGCTTCATGCCTTGATTTTTTTAACGCTGTACCAAATTTCAGAAGTGTTAACCGCCATCAAAATCGTCTGATCGCTGTGAAACCGAGCTCAATCGACGGAGAAAAATCTGCCGATTCCGATGATATAAATAACTCAATATCGCCCAAAGTGTCGCTTAAGCCAATTAGCCTTTCTACCGTCGATATTATTATGCAGAGGACGTAAATATGCTGAAAAGATGGGCGCATTAGGAGGTAACACAAATGAGTCATAAAGTAACTAGGTACCTAGTTCACGGATAAAATGGAATAGGTATACTACTGTGTTCCAAAGTGTAGATCTGGGCTTCTTTGCGGTCGCGACGCCTCCGGATTGCGGTGACCTAATAAAATAAATTCCAACTTCTGAACTTAGAAAGTATATCATTAGATCCGGATCCGGAAATATATTTTTGCCCTAAGGCGATCTCGTTGGAAAAGTTTGGAAAACACTGGAATAGCCTTTGGCTGTTTTTCTGATATCTTTTTATGGTATTTATAGCAAAGTTAGTGCTACTTATTTTTATACTTACGCCATTATTCATAAACGTACATCTCCATTTTAGTTACAAACGCTTTTAAGTGTTTCGTTTCTTTCTAACAGTGTTTATCCTTTATAGAGACTTAAGATGCAAAATTACAATTACTTTGATTTTACACGCTAACAACAATGGCCTGCAGATCAAGCCAAGATGACATTCTGAATATACGATAAGCGATAAGTCACTTGACCATAATAATGTATGGGAATGGTCACGTAACTTTTCGTACGAATCTGCCATTCTCATGTATTACTTATCGCTTATCGTAAACGATTGCAGAATGGCATCTCGGCTAGGCCTGCAGTGGTGTTCAGATGTTTTAAGCACCCTGGCCGACCCAATACATCTGCTTTCACCTTTTTTTTGATGCTCAATTATCTTGATTCCAATAAAATACCAAGCCGTGGATTCACATGTCTGTTATTACGTAATAATATTTATATTCTACATAGGTACACTAAACGACCTAAACGTGTTTTCCAAAGCCTTATAAATCCTGGGATTTGTACCGAATTTGTGAGCATTGCCATTTTATGGCTTACTTCAAGGCCATGTTTTATTCAGTGGCGGAATTAATAATTGCGAGCCATTTCGCGTTGCAATTCAAAATTACGAACCTTGAATAGATCAAGGTAGCGAAGATTTTTTTAAATGTAGGTAAAGTTATAAAAAATAGATCAGGAATTTGCAATTCTTCCAGCATTTTTTTGTGGCCTTTCATATGTTAGGCAGACGAAACGGAGCATCCACTAGGGTGAAGGATCATATAGTCGATGTCGTCGACCACAATCTGCATGCAGTCTGGGAGCATGTCATGGATAGATCAAATCGTACCATAAAGTTTGACAAGCCTTTGGTTCTCGCTAAGGAGAAGAGATACATTCCTAGAATATTGCGCGAGGCTATTGAGATAATGAAACACCCAAAGTTTAATAGGATAAAAAATAATTAAAAAATTAAAAAACACGACTGACGGGGAACCTCCATATATTTATATTTTCCGTAATGAAAGGTTCCCCGACTGCAACCGAAACAAAATATAGTAAGTAATGAGACAAGTGCCTATTATGTAGACACGCTCACAAGAATTAACCTGAAGAAGGAATTATTTGTTACTTTTCAGTTCGCTTAAAACGGCAGTCGTGTTTTTTAATTTTTTAATTATTTTATTTATTTGAAACCTTTTAGTGAATCTGGAGATTCCTTAAAGTTGGATGGAATTTCAAAAACCTATTCCGCAGAGGGCTGAAGCTTTGCTCCGGGGGCCCGAGAAGTTCCAATCCCGCTAATTTTGGGCGAAGCCGAAGGGCACGCCGCGTGAGGGCTGGAGCATTACCGGAACTAATGTAAATCTATTTTGAGCGAGTAAATTGACCTACCGTGCTTCTTCTTCAAGCACCCCAGCATCTTAATAAACCGATATCCGTGTAGGGCCCAAGGCACAACGGGCGAGTCCACAACTCCACACGGTCCCCACAACCGTCTCTCTTAACTATTATCGAAATCGAATAATCGAACCAGAGGGCCCAACGCTTGGCATCGAACTCCAGCGAGGACTAAAAGCCGAGCTCCGCGTAGGGCCAGCGGCCAAAAGCGGCAGTCAGAGAGGCGCCAGCTTGCGAGGCCGAAGGCCGAGCCGCCAAAGCCCAGCACTACCACGTCAGCCGACGGAATAGTGTAACGTTAAAATGGATCCGACGATCGTTTTGACAACCTGCGAAGGCCATATCGGCCCTATGGCCTTCGCAGGCCTGAATCGTCCCTCAGAGACCGCTGGCTTGCGAGGCCGAAAGGTGAGCCCCCGGCCCAGACCACTGGAGCCAGAGTCCAGAGAGAAGACTTTCACTTATTACATGGCCCAAGTGTCACTTGGAAGAAATTTAAAGCAAGGTCAAAGAAGGAGCTGCAAGAAAATTGAGCTACCAAGCTTCTAAATAAGCCCAGCTCCACAATAGGGCCGAAGGCTTGGAGCGTCACTATCGGGGTGCTTCAAACGCGAGCCCGGTGGGTCGGAGGCCCAACGAGTCAGCCCAAGCGGTACAACCGCCCTTCTTAACTGCCTTAACAATCGAAGCTAGTGCCCAGCTCTTCCACACTACGTGATGAAATAGTTTAACATCAAAACAAATCAGAGATCCGCAGACCCAGCGATCGTTTCCACAACCTGCGAAGGCTGCGGACCGTGCTCCGCGTAGGGCCGAAAGCCCGAAGTGTCCCCCAAAGGGGCGCCGGCTTGCAAGGCCGAAGGCCAAGCTACCAGACCCCAGCGCTCCTTCGCAATACGATGGAAAAGTGTATTATTAAAAGAAATTGGAGAAAATGCGGAGGCTAAAAGCCGAGCGCCGCGTAGGGCCAAAGGCCTGGAGCGCGGCCCGACGGCCGCTTGCCTGTTAGGGCGAAGGCCGAGCTGCGTGAGACTCAATTTACCAGGCAAACCTACCTTCCTTCTTCTTACCAACTCCCCTGCACAAATGTTAAGGCCTAACCCGGCCCTGGAACGGTGAAATCTTCTCCCCCCTTTAGTGTTCCTCTCCAGCCGTACCATATCATCTGACTAAGCTCGTTTTCTAGTGGCGTCACAACACCTATCATGTACCTAATTTAATTACTTATAAGATGTACTACGTAGTTTGAGACATACGAGACTTTTAATCTGGGCCGGCGTTTTTCATCCAAAATAAGTTTTTCATACAATTTTTGTTACCATTTGTTGTACCATTTAAAATTGTATGCGCATGCTACAACACGTATAACAATTTTGTTGGCCACAATGCTATTGTGATTGTATTTTTAAGGGACATTCCTCTGATATGCGAATGATATCTCGAAATCCCCAATATTTGTGAGTACGTTATTTTTTTGATATTGTATTCTGGCCATTCTTCGCAACGCTGGCCCAATACTTGTTGGGAACTTCTCATACATCCTTGATTTCTTCGCAGATGTATGCAGGTTCCCTTACCATGTTTTCCTACACCGTAAAGCACTTTGTGTACAGTACTGGACAAAATTTTAGGTTCACACCACGATTTTGATACGAAATCGACTCTTTGGTTTATCATCATTTTTCCAGCACTTAAGTCGACACTTGTTTAAAGTAATATGTGACTAATTATCGAGCTATTTCTTATTGATTGACCGTTACTTTCGTTTCGAACAGTTCGGACAACTGAGGCAGCTGTGGCAGCTTTAAGCAGTCATGTCATCATGAAAATTCGTTTGCCTATGAATTATTATCGGATCCAATGTATAAAATTGTTCAGTTTCTATGGGAAATTAATATTAAATAGATCTTGAAATTTTGTTGTGAACACTGAAAAAAAAAAATCCCCCGCAAGTGTATTTTGTATCGAAATCAATGGAGTGAACTTAAACTTTTGACCGGTATCTACTGTATATCAAATGATATATCGCACATAAGTTACCTATTTGAAAAACTCATCGGTACGAGCCGGGGATTGAACCCACGACCGCTGCGTAGCAGCCGTGCATTTTACCCCTTGACCACAAGCGCGTATGTACAATGTATCTGTTTCATACACACTTAGCGGTCAAGAAGATGTGTCAACTGTGACAGTCATGTCACGTCTTAGGCTTCGAAGAAAAACTTCAATAGTGCGATGTAGAACATTTCGAGTTTTCTCTTCAAACATATATTTAAACATATAACTTGTATATATATTTATAATCTGCATATAAAATGCTTTCATTTGATACCCAAATCATAGCATTTTGATGACATATTATTCTTGGCGCTTTAATTGTATTTTAATGAATCTGGCTTTTCTAGAATAAGTAACAAACATGTAAGGTAAATACATATTCGTAATCGCAGATCAAAGCTCTTCATTTTGATACCAAACTCGATAGGTTTTTTCAAAATTGATTTTTTTTGGTCAGACATTATTGAATTTATAGGCCGCCATATTGTTTTTAACGTGACGTCACATATCCTATGTTACCCGCGACGTCACGAGGATTCTAATGATACCTTACACTATTAAAAACGGTTAAGTGGTCGCGAAGATCTGCGTGTTTAAAGAAAATATGAAACATACATAGGGACTGAACACATATACTCTCCTTTTGGCAGTCGTGTAAAAAGGAGCTTATCAATGATTTCTTGATAATATATGTTTTGTCCCATATTTGCATAGTTTTTGCCATGAAAAGTATTCAAAAATAATTATGCCGTTTAGTCTTGCGAAGATGTCTTAAGATACTTGAGCAATGCATGATAGACAAAAACTAGTACGATAATCGATAAGATAACGACTCAGATATAAGCACATTGTGATCTTTTTATAAAGTTGGTACTGATTCAGAGAATCAATTAGGCTTTATTGCCTTCAACGAGAGTCTCCCTGTTTCAAGCCTCTTCACTGCGACGACGTCGTAATGGATATCAGTAATGGCCAATTTCTTATTTATAATTCGATCAATACTCAATTGTTTAAAACCAAAGGTTCCGGTACAAAAGGATCTTTCATCTTTACCGGAATAATTCGATTAAAACAAAACCTTTTGGGAGATCGGTGAAATCCCGGCGGGCTTCGTAAATATTGCCTTTTGTGGAAGAATGCTTAGTATTTTTCGTGAAACAAAAGCGGTAAAATGTGTAAAAAAACATTGGTTTACCGTTGTACATGTGAGGGGCTTCACACGCATGAACGAGCATTATTTGTGCTATAAGGTAGAATTGTTTGCATTCCAGGAAGTCTCTTTAGTACGGAATGTATTGTTAAGCGTTTCTCTCTACACTTTGTGAGATTTGAAGGTTTATTTATGGATGACTTATTTCACTGTTTTGTCTACTATTACGTATGTGAAGATTTGAGGGCCATTTTATTTAAAGTTACTACCTAGTTAGACATTTTGTATGATTTCTACTCAGAATCTAGGGCGCTTTTAATCACAGTAAGAATTCCAGGATTTTTTCATACACTTTGTACGCCAGTAACGGAATAAAAAGATCGAAATTGTATGGAAATGGGACAATCTTAGGATCGAGTAAGTTTGTGATTCTGAAAAATATGAGGAATGGTGCAAAAGGGCAAGTAAGAGCATCAAATGGAGAGCAACTAAGGAAGATTTTAACAAAACTAATCTATTTATCTAGTTTTCTAAGCGGGCTTATGTCAAACAACGCACTTTCGTAGAAATTACTAGTTTACCGAGGTTATTAAAAAAAGACAAGGAGCATACAGATAATTAAATTTTATCCTAACATTCGTGATACATAATCATCAAAATATCACCGTTCATTTGTAATTGAACGGAGAAACTAATACGGAGAACGTATTTTCGCATTTGTTATGTATTTCTGTATGATATAGCTTTTCTTCAAGCTTCGTTCATTTGTTTGGCCGTCCCAGGTCCATATGACTTCTTTTTAAGTTTTTAAATTCCTGTATTTATTGCACGGGATTGTCTCTTATTACATATTTATTATTCAATAAATAAATAAGAACTAGAGAATGGCCTCGAGCTAACCAGGCACTTATCGTGTTAGATGTTTTGTATGTAAATTGATTTAGAGCGACACGTCTCGGCAGGCTCATTGATCAATTTGCTGCAGACTGGATTATACTACCGTTCTGCAACGGTAACAACTATTATAGCCTGCCTAGCGAATACCAAATACTGCCTGTCAGCGGAAATAATTCATGTATAAGCGAATTTTGGCATAATTGTTGTAATAGTGTTTTAATGCACAGAACAACAGTAGGTACTGGTGGAGGTGTAGCTGACGTGTGGCGGAGGAGTAATAGTAGATTATTATATTTCATTGATTTTTTTTAGGCTGGCAACAGAAAGTCCTTGAACAGAAAAGTGCCACTTTGATCATCCCAGCAGGGAAGAAAAGGCCCGTATTCGAATAGGTGGTGAAAATATATATTTTTTAATTTTCGTAAATAAATCGTAAACTCGTAAAGATGTGGTCCAAAGCAAGCAATGTTCTGAAACCCAAGTACCTAATCTGCATTAAATTCTTTACAAAATATAGCAAAAAACTAAAAAAGAACAGTGGCTATTCTGAAAACCTCAAACAGATATAAAAGAAAGGGACCTTTGTAAAATAGTGCCAATCCAATTACGATTTAGCAAGCGCAGTTGGAAATATTAGGAAAATGAGTGATCGTTAGGATACAATCGCGTCCGTTAACCTGACGTCAGAATGGCGAGTGTTTTTGTGTTTTTTCGTTTTTTGCAATATTTTTGTAGAGAATCAAATGTGAAAAAATTTAGTGTCATTCATTTCTTAAATATCTCCGGAGTTTGAAGAGCACATTTCTCGAATTTTGGCGCACATTTGGCACATTGCTAGCACTAACTCCTGATGTTATACATCGCCTCTATTTGTTGATGGGTGTATATCAATCCTGACGATTACGAAAATGATACATAAAAAACAATATCGCGTAACGTAATAACAATGAGAGTTGTGTTTAGACAGTTTAGATAATTATAACCAACTCGTTCGCTCCGAGGTATATGATAGCGACGACTGAATATATGAAATGTATATGAAACCGCTACTAATTATTACTAAACTCAGGATAATCTGTCTAGCATTACAAAGCGAAACCATTATATTATTTATTCGCAAAGAGAATTTACTGTTAGCAAGAAATTAGGTCGTATCATGATTCTGATTGGTAGCCTAGTTGGTAGTGACCCTGCCTACGAAGCTGGAGGTTCCGGGTTAGAATCCCGGCAAGGGCATTATTTGTGTATTTATTTATCACAAATATTTGTTCCTTGGTCTTGGCTGTGTATGTATTTAAGTATCTATTACATATATCGTCGCCTGGTACCCACATCACAAGCCTTAAATTGAGCTTACCGTGGGACTAGGTTGATTTGTGTAAGATGTCCCAATATCTATAGATATCTATTTATTTATAATATTGCTGACTATCCCTATTAATTATAAACGAGAAGGTAACTTGTGTTTATCTGTCAACGGAACAGCCAAAAGGATATAAATACGATAGATTTTTACAGGTAGATTATGTACATGTATGGTTTCCTGATATATCAAACGGCGAATTTTATGCAGATGAAGTTGCGAGCAAAAGTAGTTTCTAATAATGGTTTATTTAATGAATCTGTCCTGTTACTCCTATCCTTCTTTCATTGAAATGACAGAAACAAATGCCCAAACTTTAAAATGTTCAATGTTCGCGGTAGATTTTCACATCATTAGCTCTTCTGAGATTCTGAGGAGAGGCCTACGTCCAGCAGTAGTCTGCTACTGCTGGACGTAGGCCTCTCCTATCAACTATGCGTATAGACGCATTAGGATGTAAATGCCCATAATCACCACGCTGGGCAAGCGGATTGGCGATCGCAGTATTGTGTCCACTATGATGACGCTGCGGCCCGTCATCAATCAAATCAAAGAATGGTCAGTGACACTGATACTTCAATCCCTAAGTCTATTACGACTCCCGCGGGAAAAGTTGGGTGACAAATGTATTCTTACCGCCGTCACCACACGGCATCGGTAGATTTCCAGTTGATCTTAAAATCCTAAGATTCTAAATACTTAGCTGTTGTTTTAGTGGTGCTAAATCCCGCCCAAGCCAGGTTGTTAAATAAATTTAGGGGCAGTAAAACTGGCAATGGCTTTGATTTCCTTTTATTATGTCTTCCATGCGCGTCATTCGGCTGTTATGGGTACACATCCATGTCTTTGAGACTAACTTTTAAGGTGATGTACAGTCGCCATCAGATATATCGTAGTATCCGAAACGCTCAAAAATATCTGAACACGCCTCTATCGTTATGGCAATAAATGCGTGTTCATAGTACATTACTATAGAGGACGGGAAACGAAGGGTTACAGGCCAAGTAGATATATCTGGCCGAAGGAACTGAAGCCAAATAGGGATACGCGGTCTGGAACCCTGTTTTTTGCCGAGATTTGTAGGTATAGTGCTTTTCTCAAACTTGCTATTAAATAAAACGAACAGATTTTGCCGAACCATACTATTTAATTTGTAAATAAACTAAGTAATAGTACCGTATCAAAAAACATAAAAAAAACATTCGCGCCTAACTTTTTTTATCTATTTGAGGTATCCTTTTACCTGGTGGTATAGACATTAGTTCTAAGGTATTTTCTGTGGCTGAATGTCAAAACCTACTGTCACAATTTGACGTTTCAAAACAAAATACAGTTTGTTTGCAGTCCTAGGTGTGGAATAAATACAACGTAAAGCAGGCCATCACGCTCGCTCCAATATTATGTCCGTGCGAGCGCGATACGAGTAGAATGCATTACGTATCGAGTAAAACCTAACGTATCCTTTACTTTCCAACTCTAACTAACGTAAGTCTGCGTTAATAACGCCGCGGCAGCTCATGGTTGGCAACAGATGGCTCAGGTCACCTGTACACGTTTGCATTTGCTTAACTAGGAAGCCATGCCGCACGCCCCCTTGTGCGTTCACTCAGTATGCAGACCAAATCCACATACATGAAAATAAATGAATTCCCAACGTTATTTCAGGCAACTGGACTGGACAAGCCAGTATTTGGAAACAGTTGGTCTCAGTGTTGGCTTAATTTTGCATATTCTGCATATTCAATCGTCTGAGCTGGCAACTAGCCGTGAAAACAGTGAATATTTACTCCCTTCGGAACGGAGTCATTAATGGCTCCGTTTCTCGTTCATCACTGGCCAAGTACTAGTATGCAGTTGACGGCTGTAAGTCACATCAGCGGTGTAAGTTATGTTCAGTCATTAATGAGTCCGTTCCGCTCGCAGTGGAAGGCGGGCATTAATCATAAACGTCTCCCAACTTAGCAAGCTAAGTATTTTTGTCCTTTTCGGTCTCATTAATATGTCTATAAGAGCGAAAGACACAAACAATACTTAGCGGCTAGCTAAGTTAAGAGACATTTATGAATAAGGGGGTTAATCTACGGTGGCTGCTTCGCATCAGACAAGCCATATGCTTGTTGCCACTGTCTTATTATAAAAAAGTTGCCAATATCGTCATTCATAAACGTTCCGTTTGATAATTGATCATTTGTTCTTATTCTTATTCATCACTTCGTCATTTGCATTTTGTAGATACTAGATAGGGATAAACATTAATTAAATAATACAGTTTGTAGCGTAGGGGAGTTATGATGTACTGTTTGAAACAAAGACGTGATCGGAAACTAATATTATTTAACTCAGCAGAGTTACAATTTACTCGAATACTACCTACTAATCTAATGTATCGAAATAAACTCGGGAATCCGATTACTTAGGTCGTACACTAAAGGGAGTGGAGATTCATATAAAAAATCATGAAGCCTACTTATGGGTTCTCCGGCGAACTATCACTGGCGCGTTTGATTTTGACGCCAACGCCATCTAGCGGGATACTGGGGTAATGGCGGTATTAGTGCTGCTAGTCATTCCTGGATGGCGTCACTAGTTAGTAGGCCGTTAAACCGACTGCTTGGTATTTTGTTTACAAGTTAAGTTTTTATTAATAAGCCGAATTGACATTCACTATGGTTGTCTTAGGCTTTTTTCATTCATTATAGTTACTATTTTGAGCTAAAAGCCTGTGAGGTAGAGTAGGTACTTCAACATTTTGAATGGAAAGCATTTTCATTTTATAGTATCTATAAAATGGCTGATAGTGTCGTCGGCTGACAGCCGTTACTATGCTATTATTGAATTAGATATGTGATACGGGCTTTAATTCAAGTAGATGTTTGTTACTTAGTGAGTTTTAGTTGTTAAATTTACTGTACCGGCCAATAATATATCACATTCGTGACTGGTTGTATGAGCGTGTATAGAGTAAGCGGCACATGTTCGCATATTATTTTGGTACTTTTGCAAAAAAATATGATGAATATTGCAATTATTTAAGTATTGTGAATAACAATGGGATACACAGAATATTGCTAAAAAGCTGTAGTAAAAAAAAGGATATTACTGCTAAATTTATGCTTTACATAAAAAATCTTTATCAAAAAAGGACTACATGATGCCAAGTTTTTTCATCGCTAGCACAAAGGCCTTTGCCTATACTAGCTATATTCGTAAGGTGGAAAGTGTGGAAACCACTTACAAATATAAACAAAAGTTCTTCCCGTCCGAGATTTCCTTTTAATGAATCAGCTTGCACCATGAAGAAGATACATAAATGTAGAAGGATATCTTATTACTACAAACCAATGGAAAGGGTAAGCTCCTTTATACCTAAACATTAAGGTTCAATTACAAAATTAGATTTATAGCCCTTAACTTCGGGTCTATGTACATTAGAGAAACGTGAACCTAATTGATAAGCGTATAACCTTTACGTACAACAAAGTTATGTGGTCGAACATGTCTTGAATGGCGTCGAGAAAAGGATGATAACAAAGATAAATATAAATAAATAAATATAAAGATAATTAAATGTATAGACGCTATCCAGCCGCCATCGCTACTCGTATTTAGGCATCGCGGTAATTCCACGCTAGTGACCAAAGTGACCAAATTCTTGCATGTTTATTTATTAATAGTGTAGGTAAATCTTTCTGGTATTATATCTAGCCATCAAAATGGTACGTATCTTGATATAATGTAACGCTTAGACTTGGTTCAGATGTAAATAAACAGATGATGACATGGCCACTTTCATTACAGTCACATGGATTTACCGATCGGAGATTTTATCACACGGTAAGACGTTAGACCGCTATGGAGTAGATTACCATCATCATCATTCATCATTTCAGCCATAGGACAACCATTGCTGGACGTAGGCCTCCTCAATAGACTTCCACTTTGGCTGGATGGATGCGACCTGCATCCACCCAGTCCCTGCAACCAGGTCGTCTGACCACCTTGCGAGTGGACGTCCCACGCTGCGTTTGCCAGTACGTGGTCTCCACTCGCGTACCTTTTTGCCCGGAGTAGATACCTATATTAAAATTCAAATTATACTTATACTTATCCTCGTTTATTTACGTGGATCTAAAGGATCATAATGTCTTTCTGTGTTGGGTCAAAGTAATTGACTGTCAAAACTATGAATAGAAAAATAACAGAATCATAGCTGTAAAAGTATGTGTTGAGCTATTAAACAGGAACTCTCGACATGCATTTTTGTAAAAAAGATCCTAACAAGCAAAATACACTCAGACATACATTTTAAACAACGAAAATTCAAACACTGTTTAAGAAACACCAACAAGTTAATACTTCGAAGGAATAGAACGGGTTATGGAAAAAGCAGCGTAATGTATGATGGAGCACGGATGTACAATGAATTACCAAATGATGTAAAGGATTGTGAGTCTCTTAGTGCATTTAAAACCAAATTGAAGTTACACATACTTACTAGTAATATATTTTAATTATAAGCCTTTAGCGATCATGCTACATATGTTTAATTTTAAGAAAACCTAATATTTAAGCTCATTTAAGTGAACTGTATTGTTTTTATGAGTAATAATAAAGAATCTCTAATCTCAACTACATCATTTTTACTGTACTATTTTTTGTTGGTCGCTTAATAGATGTATTAATCAAATAAAGGAATATCATACTTAAAACATATTTGACACTTTATAATTTATTTTTATAAGTTAAATATTTTTCAGAACAATTTGTATTAACAACATAGCAATTAATAACCATTTTAGTGAAACATAAATCAACACGGATGAGTAAATATGAATATATAGTGACTATTCGACTCCATAGCCGTCTAACGTAACCGTGTAATAAAAACTCCGATGCTTACTCATAATACTCAGGAAGGATGCTTTACATTTATTTGTCTAACTGGATTTTGGATGCAAACAAAATAAAATAAATAATACAACTGCAAATGAGAAGACATTGAAATAGAGAGACGTTTCTCGTACTGAAAGCGACTTTCACTAAGCCCTGTAAAAACATGAGGCTAATGTTAATTCGCAAATCTCGTTTGGATTTAATTTTAGTTTGACGCACTAACAATCAGTCGCTAAAAACACGAAACTGTTGTAAAATATTATTGAACCAGGTTACTCACGTAATTTAAGTCGATAATTGCTCGACATGTTTCGATCCATTTAGAGGATCCTCATCATGGAGTATCATGGAGTGGTCGCGGATACTCCATGATGAGGATCCTCTAAATGGATCGAAACATGTCGAGCAATTATCGACTTAAATTACGTGAGTAACCCGTGTGATAAATATTTAAATATGTTTAAGGTGATTGCTCAGTTTTCAAGTAAAACGATAACATTATTTTCTTATTGTCACGGTTGTTCTCTTACCAAATGAACTTAACTTTAGCAACGTTCTAAATTATGGAGATTATGAATTGTTTCTGTTCGAGACGTTGTTATTTGAAACTTTTGTATTCCTTGAATACGTTTCCAGAAAAAAGTTGCACTTTCCAGAAGTTAGGTACTTTTTTACTTAAATTAAACTATACAATCTGCATATTATGAAATACTCAATTACTCAGATATATGACATAAATTAAATAATAATATCAAAATGAGATTTTAAACTAAGAATTGGCGCCACAAGTTTGCAAAAAGTAAATGTAACGAACGTTCTTTCAAGGCTTATTTTTACGTCCCTTGTAAAACCAGTAGTAAACGGAAGTAGACCGAATAGCCAAGCTCGGCTATTGGCAGTTTTAGGGATTCTAGAATTTTCTTTTTATTGCAGGTTTTGGTCTACAGACGTTATTGCCATGGTCTGGGTTAGACAGAC
Organism: Thaumatotibia leucotreta; assembly: GCA_025490895.1. NCBI lineage: Eukaryota > Metazoa > Arthropoda > Insecta > Lepidoptera > Tortricidae > Thaumatotibia > Thaumatotibia leucotreta. The sequence continues at coordinate 43,226 of JALPQI010005097.1, read as the reverse complement.
GTTAAGATAATTTAATTGCAAATAGAATTCAAGTTACAGTCCTGTCAAGGAAGGACGCAAACATTAATGCATTTGCTGCTAGAGGGCGCGGTCTGAGCAAAAACTTGTATGAAGGCGAAAGCATTTGTTTTGCTTTTATACAATGATAGTGGGTACCCACTACGCAAACTACTAGGTAATACGTACTTATTTTCAAACAAATATACCTACATGATTATTCCCTAGGTTCTGATACTTGCGATGTCAGTTTCTTCATTAGGAACCTACCGAGATACAAGAAAAATATTTGGTAAAGTATAAAATTCAATTTTTTATAATGTTTATTAAACTTGAAAGGTCCACCATAGTATATTTAAACCTTGCCATGTAAGGAATAGAGGTGAATTTCGTTTGTTAGTAAAATCAATCAAATAAAGGAAATAAGACTTCATTAAGTTTATGAAAGGTTTAAATTTCATTGAAGAGGAGAGTACATTGTCATGTACACTGGGCCTTATTAAATAACGTCGAAAATCGTCAAAAGTATCTCGATGATAAAACTCCTCCTTTAAGATATTGATCGAAATCAACGAAATCGTTTTACATAGCAAAAGCTTAAGATAAAGTTAATTTTATGAATATGGAGTTCGAATCGATCTTTACATAATTGAATCATAATTAAATGAGTAAGTTCTCATATAAGCCGATTTCTCCCGCAAATCTTCTTTCCCAAATTTACTTGTTCGATTAATTTGATTTTGCATAGACAAACGAATGGGTAGACTAAAAATATGATCAGTTTGCAAAAATAAAGCAAAAAAATGTCAGTCATTCTTTTATTTTAACATTATACTTTTTTATGTCGATAATTACAAAACACCTTGTGTTAACTTCAGAAAAATTATAAAAAAAAAGATTTACATCAAACTCTTTGATGGAAACTTTTTGCTCTAATGTGATTACTTCTACTAATTTATCTAAGGTGGGAGTTGAGAAAAAAACGTATTTGCATATATTGTACAGAGAAACGGGCATCCTTTTGCCGACCGTATTTCCTCTAAAAGGGTGATTCTTATTCTTACATTTTTTTCTGTGATATGTAAGAATCGAATATATTTTGTGGGAAAATATGTAAAGTGTGTATTAATTCACGTAGTAAATTACCACTAATATCATGTCAGAGCATCAGTTTTGACATAAAGTTATTAGCCAGCTATAAAAAAAATTGCTAACCCCAAAATGTCACGGACCGTGTTGTGTGAGATTGCCGAATTCGAAAATATAATATTTTTTTCTGGTGAATTGTCAAATTCTCACGCAAAATATTACAGCATTTATGCAAGGTTAATGTTTGATTTTTAAGATAATACTATAGAAATCTTAATTACCATTACTATTTATGATTTACATCAGAATAAAATGTGTGAGTAGTTTTTGTGTCACGACCGTGTACGTTACTATAAAAATACGGATCTCTGTAAAAAAGTGTCTTTAATATTGGCAACCCTTTTTATGTTTTTTTAGAACAGCAACATTGTGTTGTTGTCAAATTTGCAAATTACTGAACGTTGTGTGTGTCTCAAGAAAAATTTCTCCGTATTTTTTTATAAAAAGGGACAACCTTAACACGTCAACGCCGTGTTTGGCTTTTAAACGTAAGTAACAATGTCACACTACTGTTTGAAACATAACATGTACCTCACACAGTGTAGTTCCTGATAATTAATTAAGATTTGTGAGATCAAGGCTAGCTTTTAGGTTATATCGAACACGTCTCAAATTGTCACAACCACGATATGAAAAAAACGTCACGGCCATGGACCTATTGAGTACGTGGTTGTGACATATATAACACGTGGTCGTGACATTTTCGTTTCATTTAGATAATCTACGGATTTAAACTGTTATTATAGATGATTTAAAATATTTAGTATACACTATTTATTGAGCATTTTTATTTTGTCCATTTTCCCATGGATTGGATGGTTTTGTGTTATATTTTTTATTTACTTTTCAACATAGTCTCCTTGTAACTCTTGTAAAGCTATACAACTGTCCCTACGATGCTCCCATAATTTTAACAAGGCCAAGTAGTGGTTGCCGTCTTGCTCTTCAAAATAGGCCCCAATTACCCCTTCGTTCTTGAAAATCTCTGTCCACCGAGCCAAGATTTAATCTGGAATAAATAATCTATTGATTATTTATTCCAGATACAAATCTTAAAATAATCTATTGTTTCAGGAAATCAGCAATTATAAAAAAACTTATCGATAAAATGGCGCCAATTTTGACATTTAACATCAGAAAAAAGTAAGGTTGTAGTAGGTACCAAGGAGGTTTTTTTAAAAAGTTATTCTCCATTGTCAGACCAGAAACTTTTCAGACGACCCTTGTAAAAGGGATATCTAAATAATTATTTATTGTTTTGAAGAAAAATACAAATAAATACTGTTAATGAAACCATTTCGTTGCTTTATTTTATTGCTTAATCATAATAAATTATGATATTACGAATTTAATATCAATCAATTTTAACATTTATTGGAAAAAGTCACGTCTGTGTCATACATTGTCACAACCGTGTTTACATGGTTTTTTAGCCTTTTCCAATGGTATTAAGCTTATCCAGATTCATCAAGAATATGCTTTTGGTATATTTTATTGATTAATCATAATAAATTATGATATTACGAATATAAACACATCAATTTTAACATTTATTCCAAATATGTCACGTCCGTGTCATACATTGTCACAACCGTGTTTACATGCAATTTTTTTTTGTTTTTTCCAATGGTATTAAGCTTGTCCACATTCATCAAAAATATGCTTTTGGTACATACTTTCGATGTACATTCCGAAAAACAGTAAAGAAAAAAAACTATTTTATTTTCTTTTGCTGAACTTTTTTTAAGAATCACCCAAAAGTAGATAATGGAATTACCTCACAGCTCTTCACAAAGAAAACAGATTGCCGGCCAATGCTTTTTCCGTAATCTTCTTTTGAAAATAACCCGCCTTAATGCTGAATTACTTGAAAAGTTATTTTAGAAATGATTCTTTTTTACAAGGGGTTTTGTAAGTAGTGGATAAATATTTAAGTATAATATTATATCATTTAAACGTTTTTAGGGTGCCGTACCCAAAGGGTAAAGCATAACCTATTACTTTGTTCCACGAGCTAGCTTGAAAGGCAGTTCATTTATTATATATCATTGAATAGAGCACTAGAAGAAGCAAATGTATCTATTTCGCGTGTCCGAACTCAGTGGCAGCCACTGAGATGGTCATTTCTAATGACAGTCCACATACGTCAGCTGTTGCAGCCGCACGTAGGAAAAAAAATACAAAATGCCTCATTTCCAGCGCACGAAAACAAAAACATATTTCCCATCACACGTAAGTAATTTAATATATTTTTATTTATGCATCCAAGGATGTACCTACATAACTATAGAATTACGTTACAAACCGGCGTTTACATTGCATTGCTGCGTTTGCTTTAAGCATTTGATCGACCATGTGTGTTAAAGAGATGATGAATATTACTTAGACTAGCGATACTCTCACGTATCGCTTCGACTTCATAGTACAGCCCATTTTTCATTCGTCCGTCAAATTTAGCGACTAGTGTTGTTCATTCTACAATAAATATAATAGTGAGCGAGCGAGCAAACGGATATAAAATCTATGTGTACGAGAGAGACGGCTGCATTGTTGCGGGGCGGCTGCATTGGTGTCTGAATCGTTTAGGTTTTCCCATGACTAAATGTCGACCGTGACGTCTCAGTGACAGCTAAAAAGTCGACATCCTTGGTTGCCATACAAATGGTGCTATTTACTTTATCTACTGAATATATAAATCTGTGGCCCCCAGGACCATGACCTCTTAAAATGCAATTCACTTTTCTTGGCGTGTCAGATTTTGACAGTTATTCTATGGAACTGACAAATCACATTTCAGATTGGGTCTTAAAGTGAATTGCATTAGCGTGGTAGCCCCCCAGGTCATCACGATATTTTAAATATAAATGACTTCCTTAACACTACCAACGAGAAAACTTTTAATACGTCTGTTCGCTAAAATATGATACGAATGGCAAACCGGCGTGTGGTTTGGAAAAGTTTGATTAAGCCAGGCTAATGAGGGCGCGAGAGTTCGCGGCACGTACATATTCCTCGGTCTCGCAAGCCGTACCACGAGTTGTCAAGTAACGGATACCTAACCACTTCCAACAGACTTCAACTTCGAGTGAGGATACAACAGATAAATAACCTTTTTAGTACAGCGGCCATATCGTGAAATACGAAATTCGTAAATTTCGAGGATTCGTCTGTCTCACTCAAATGACGCCTTCGTTTGAGTAACAGAGAAAGATCCTCGAAAGCGAATTTCGATTTTCGCGGTAGTAGGCCTGATGCTATCTTTCTTAGGCGGTAGTGCGAGAAGTGGCTCATTTTACGTCAGGTCCAAAACTTCGGAGGGCCATCTGCACTAAAAAACGTCGTACGAGACACGTGCAAAAACGAAATTCGTAACTCGTGTCGATTTAAAACACTCCCTTCGCAGCTTCGATCGTGTTTTAAAACATCCCAATGAGAAATGCAAATTTTCTGAAGTACGTTTGGGATTGATAGATATGCCCCCACAAACTCAAGATTAATGAAAATCTTTCTCTAGGATATTAGTTAATAGTACGCAGCATTCAGCTTACATAGTTAACAGAGTGAGATAAGTAAATAAATAAGCAGAAAATGAGGTTTTTCTTAAGGTTTATATATATTATTTATATAGAAGACGGAAAATTACAATGGGAAATGGCAAATTCGGGATATAATTGAACAAAAGCTTAAAAATAAAGAAAATATAAAAAAACATTACACAACTTGACTTAATCCCATTCGTGGCTTAGTAACCACAACACAATTCCTAGTTAATATTACCCTGGGAAATCGATTTTCATAAGAATGTCCCATGATATTCATTTATCTTACATATCACAAAAACATAATAATTATAAATCAATCACGACAGCGGAGTATGTAGTTTTAATACTAGCAACATTTATTATTTATTTTTTTATCTTTGTATGGCAACTTCCTTCTTTTTTCGTCTCTTCTTTTTGCATTTTAATTATTAATATATTTCGTATCACCCCAAGGACCCCAAATCTTTCTTTAACAGTGTGGTAGCGTTTTTAAATCGGAAATGTTTTACCAATACGGCCTAGGCCTCTTAGTGAATAGAGTAATAGCCCAATTTCCTGCGGGTGTAGCTTTCGGAGGCTTAGCGCTTAGGATATACAACGAGAGCTGTTTGTTTCTGTTCTATCCGAATCACTTGGGGATTTTGTGGCTTTGACATGAGTACTTTACAATATAATCAGATGCGTAGCTATAATATATTGATTTAAACGTTCACGATTATCACTCATATTGTAAAGACAAACGGGTCTTAATCGTGTAAACTTACGTTTAATTACATATGAGTCTGCCTGCGACCACGGGTGGAACGTTATGCCCGAAACGTCAGGATATAATTAACTGTAAGTTAACGCGATTAAGACCCGTTTGTCTTTAAAATATGAGATACGTAGCTAGTCTGATAATACGAAATAAAGAAGTTGGCTTCGTTGAATCATAATAGTTTATAATTATCATATTTGATAATATGTTCTTATTTTATTAGCGGTTTAAAAATGTATTTATCTAGTAATGCAAATGTAACTTTTTGTAATTTTATCAAGGAAAGTAATTCCACAAGGAAAAGTAGAAAAGGTGGAAAAAAAGATATTTCGTTTTCGTGTGTAATTATAATTAAAAAAAAAATACGAATAAAGCTTACAAGATATTACAGCGAATGAAATATGAATTAAAAAATAAACGGTGCTATTTTCTAATTTCCACTCAACGCCTTGTTTGCTATGGTTTTCCATTATCCTGCTATTTCCCGATGCAGGAAAGTAATCACTGCTCAGTAATGTGAATCTTGAGTGGGAACTTTGTACCCTCTCTGGACAATGCGTCTCTCGTAGATCGTTGAAGAATAAGGGAATCAGTAACACGATATTTGTATTTCTTTTTTTCAGACTGATTATCATGAAATGGATTAATCAGCTTCTTTTTCAGATCCTTTGTACAGAAATTCCCTGATTTCTCTTCAGATTCTGATTGCCAAGGATATTTCTTTGCTGCATAATGAGTAACATGTGGAGCACTTTATTCCGCATCAAAATGGCTTATAAGAGGAATCGTCCATAGGTTATAACGTTCCTGATCTTGAGGCACGAGGGCTGCAAAGTAATCGCGGATGTCATTGGAAAGTCACGTACGCCGCAAAATAAGGATGCCGCAAACAATTATAATTACAGAAATACAAATAACGGTTAAAATACAGTGTTTATTTTTAATATTGCCTTAAAAGCTTATAAATATTGGTTAAACCACTAACTAACACGTTTTCGAATGTTTTGAAAATAGCAAATAATTCAGCATGCAATATTTATACACAAATATATACCTAATCACTTGATTTGCACAAGGTAATCGCTGCTACGCAATTCTGCCATCAGTACAGTCATAAGTATTTATCTAGATATTTTTCCAGCGGGAACGAGTGATTAATAAAATTAACTAAATGGAATAAAACTATGAAAACGGATAAACTCGCGTATATTAACTAATTTTAACTACATTCCGACGTTTCAAACACTTTACAGGGTTTGTGGTCTGCGGATGACTGACAATGGTGGAAATTTCATAGATTACGTACCTCCATCAAAATAAAAAAAATAAGAACAAAACTACCCACCAAAGAAAAGTATACTAAACCACAGACAATATATTTTAAGTGTGGATGTACATACTAAATTTGCAAATCAAGCTAGTTATTCATTACAAGTATTTTCAGAATGAAGACCAGAGACAAAATAAATAATCTACGCCGGTTCTATTCCTACGCCACTGCCTTATCTGTTTCATAGCGAGTTTATCCGTTTTCATAGTTTTATTTCATGTGTAATCCTCGCGGTAACCGAAGAAAATATTAACTAAATGGAATAAACCATACTCTCAAATAATCTTCGGGTTCATAGTAAAAGTTCAAATAGGTATCAGTAATTCGAGCAGTGTCCAACCATGTGTAGTAATCTGGCAACAAAAAAGGAAACTTCCATACAAACATTCTGGGACACTTTGGGAAATTACGTTGACTCGGCCAAATGTACAAAACTTTTTGGGAATTGCTCTTTATGGGAATAGGATATACTTATTGATAACGTGTCGATGTTATATTTTGTGAATCCTTAGATTCGACAGAAGTGACGCCAAGGTGCTTCGGCGCCCATTCCCGCAAATTTTCCTTGTCAGTCCTGCGGTAGACTATGTCGGTCTCGCATCGGTCTATTGACTTATCAGAAAAGATGCTTCTCGAATATTTCGTCATAAATCGTCTGCCATAGACGCTAAAGCCATGATGATGATGAGATTCTGGTAGAAACATATCCAAGTACTTATCATAATTATATATGTCGATAGCGGAGCGTCTTGATAATTGAGTGTCCCGAGCGAGTTTTGGTTTCAGTATAAAAGTAATTCTATGTTTCCGTATTATTCCACAACCCGTACTCACCCACGGCTTTTAGTTTCAGGTAACGCAATTTACTTTCGGGTCATTTAATGGTTTTGTTTGTTCTGGAATGAGCAAAACTTCATGAATTTCAAAACGGTCAGTGTGCGGCGATATGCTAATTTTACACCTTAAGTGCTTTAACCCTCTTAAAAATCCCCTAAAAAGGTTATCCAAACAAATTTTGAAGTGCCGGTAAATGCGTCTGTGCGGAATTTGAAGGCATTCGGCAGCGAGGCACGCCCATACATCCCAAGTGCCTATACTTTCCGAACAGACTAACTGTACTAAGGCTGTATAATAATTATACAGGGTGCTCGCGAGGAACCCAAAAGATTTTAATGCTGGATTCCTCACCATATTTAGAGTCTTAAATGTTATATAAAATTTCCTGGATTCGGCTTGGTTTCAGAGATAATCAACCTTTTTTCGAAATAAGTTTTTCGATGTAACTTGTCATTTAACTTCTTTTTGATTACAATGCTACCACAATGTGTTCTAATATTATCACACCTTTTACCTGACAATCAAAAAATACGAATAGACTTCACGAAGTAACCTGTACCTAAAAAAACAATTGAAATAAATAATTTAAACAAATTGATGTTTTGATAAAAAGTACTGGAAATGTTAAAAAGTATTCAAAAAGACGAAAAAAATTTTTTTTTTTGGTGGAATTGACATTAGGTCTCATAATATTTTTGTTTATTTTGATGTCTAGAATGCATAGTTAAAATCTTTCGGAATGCTCGCGAGCACCCTGTATACTGTGCATACCAATCCTAAATTTGGAACACTTTTCGAACAAACCTTTGTAAAATGGGCTTAAATTCGATACTTTGCGCCTTTCTCGAATATAGGAATAGGCAGATTGAATCTATTTGGGACAAATTTATATTTGACAATTCATCGAGGCTGATAAACCTTTATCCCCTTGCTTAAAGGTATTAGGGACTAACTGTCGGTTCGGTTAAATGTCATTGAGAATAATGGGTTTCTTGTCACGAGATCTTGATCGGGACCATCCATTTTAACAATTTTATTACGTGGCAAGGGTGAAAACCAGTGAAATAAATGGGTAAAGGAAATTGATTCACGTACCGTTTCGGATTGTGTCATAATGACAATCAATATACAATTTTCTAGAAACCTCATATTGTTATGTCGTGTTTCATGGATGAAACGATAATTCATATTTTAACGACAAACGGTCTTAATCGCGTAAACTGACGTTTAATTTTATCCTGACGTCTCGGGAATGACGTTACACCCGTGGTCGCAGGCAGAATTACACTATGATGATGCTGCTGCCTATCATGATGACTATGAATTTTAAATAAAATAATTATGTGTGGTGACGGTTGTGAGAATAACATTTGTCACCACCCCAACTCTTTCCGTTAAATTATAGGAGTTAAAAATAAAAGAGCCGCATTTTCTTGAACCTTAAAAGTGCATTTAAGTATTCTTACTCCGTCACTCTCATCCCCGTGGGTGTCGTAAGAGTCGACTAAGGGAATTACTGACAATCCAGCCTCTCAGCCGAAGCAAAAAGTCAGCTTCAGACAAGCCAAACGCGAAATAAACCCGGCTCGGTGCCAGCCGTCATGCACCTGCAACCGAACCGACTCCGCACGTACTGACTCGTCATTCCTGTGGGCCCCGTCGGTGAGGTCGAGAGAGTGGTGTGGTTTTTGGGCATGCCTGCATTATCTTACATGCGTCCCAGGCGATGCAGCGTCCGTGGAGAGGTCACTTCACCCATTTCAGCTTGCTGAGTGGAAAACAACACGGAGAGTGGCAGTTACCGGTTCTAAGTCCAAGCAGATAGACGTTAGCGCGGACGCCAGGGGTCACTCTCGACAGTGGGAGAGTCCATCGTAGGCTCACTGACAAGTTACCGCCCGCTTCAAGCCGGGCAGCCCCCGGTCAGTTAGGTACCTGTCCGTCTCGGTACTGACTTGTTTCTATTGGGTGATAGAAGCACTAGCAATGCTAGACAGTCGGCGCCGTTAACGATTTCACCTGCGACTAAAAATACAAAGAAAAATAAAAACATTCAACACCGCGAATCCATGCGCATTGGGACATGGAATGTCCGTACGATGAGGACAGGCTTCCCTGACGCCGACGGAAGCCCTGACAGCGAGCAAACTCTTCGTAAGACCGCAGTAATTGATGCAGAATTAACAAGGCTGAATGTTTCTATAGCTGCTTTACAAGAAACCAGACTACCCGACGAAGGATCCCTGCGTGAGTCAAATTACACATTTTACTGGAAAGGTAAAGCAGCAACAGAGCCACGACAACATGGAGTAGGGTTTGCAATTAGAAAAAACTTGCTACTTGCCGCAGAGACTCCAAAGGGAGTGTCGGAGCGTATTATGACTTGCCGCATAAACTCAGCCTGTGGGTTTATTACCCTGATCGCCGCTTATGCTCCCACACTGATGTCATCCCAGGAATCTAAGGACCAGTTCTACGATCTGCTAACCGAAACTGTGCACCAAGTTCGCAAAGGAGACCGTCTTTTAATCCTTGGTGATTTTAATGCTCGAGTGGGACAGTCACGATCCGCTTGGCCTGAGTGTTTAGGTAATCACGGCATAGGGAATATCAACGAGAACGGACAGAGGCTCCTAGAATTCTGTTCTCAGAACTTACTTTGCGTGACAAACACCTTCTTCAAGGGTAAACTTATAAGGAAAGTTTCATGGAAGCATCCTCGGTCTGGCCATTGGCACCAGCTGGACGTCATACTTACGAGGAAAAAGGATCTACGCGACATACTTCATACACGTACTTTCCATAGTGCGGATTGCGACACAGACCACTCACTCGTAATTACTACTGCTGCCTTCATCGCCAAAAGGATTCACTCAGCTTACACCGTCGGCCGCAAAAAGTTAAAACTTCCAACTGCAAAAAGTACTGAGATGATCGAATCCTTTAGTAAACTTATCCGCAGTCAAACAGCGGACTGGGACTCGAGCATGGGCGCTAGCGAAGAATGGCACAAACTGAAATGTCTCCTTACGGACACGGCGGCAGAGGCATTTGGTTATTCAAATCCGTCAAGGACGGACTGGTTCCAGCAGAACGCAGATCATCTACAGCCATTCTTGGACGCCAAAAGGGAGGCTGCATTACTTCACCGCCTTAATCCTAGCAATAAAACACGCGAAAACCTAGCCAAGGCCAAAGGTGACCTTCAATGTAATACACGCTACTGCGCGAACTCGTACTTTCTGGAATTGTGCAAAAGCATTCAAGACTGCGCTGCTGCAAGAAATTTCGCGGGCGTGTATGCAGGAATAAAGAAAGCTCTTGGCCCACTTCCATCTAAGACAGCTCTTCTCAAGGAAGCAGACGGCACTATCATAACAGATTCAGATCGCCAACTCCATCGGTGGGTAGAACATTATACCCAGCTTTATTCCCATCCTCTAGAATTGCACCCTGACATTGTTGAGTCACTGCCTAAACTGCCTGTTATGCCTGAATTGGATAGTATTCCCACAAGTGAAGACTTTCATACCGCTGTTAGGCAGCTTAAGGTGGGAAAGAGTCCAGGTAATGATGGTATTTTTGCTGAGGTCGTTAAACTGCAATGTGTGGCACCATTGATTTGCAATTTCTTTGTAAAGTGTTGGATCGAAGAATTCATTCCTCAGGATATGCGTGATGCGAACATCATTACACTCTATAAGGGGAAGGGAGACCGTGGCAGCTGTGACTCGTACCGTGGTATCTCCTTATTGAGTATCGCCGGAAAACTTCTTGGTCGAATCATCTTATGTAGGCTACAGACACTGGCAGATCGCGTGTATCCTGAGTCGCAGTGCGGGTTCCGTGCACAGCGCTCCACGACGGACATGATTTTTACCTTGCGTCAATTACAAGAGAAATCTAGAGAGCAAAAAACGCCTTTGCTGGTGGCATTTGTGGACTTAAACAAAGCCTTCGACACAGTGAGCAGAGGTGGATTGTACAGGATTTTGCAGAGTATTGGTTGTCCCCCAAAGTTACTAAGGCTAATTGAACTCTTCCACCAAGACATGAAGGGTTCGGTTATTTTTAATGGCAGTGCATCAGCTCCATTTGACATGCGCAGAGGAGTCCGGCAGGGTTGCGTGTTGGCGCCGACTTTATTCGGAATTTTCTTTTCCGTGCTTTTAAAGGTTGCTTTTGGTGATACCACTCAAGGCGTACACCTTCACACTCGAGCTGATGGCAAACTGTTCAACATCGCACTCCTAAAGTCTAAAAGGTATAGAGAAGACTTTTATGTGGACAGTTTGCTGTTCGCTGATGACGCCGCTTTTGTTTCATCATCATCAGAGGAGCTTCAGAGAATGGTTGACAAGTTCGACGCCACGTGCAAGCAATTCTGCATGTCCATAAATGCTAGGAAGACGGTCGTTATGGGGCAAGGCGTGCAGGAATCCCCAATAGTATTGTTGAACGATGCGCCGTTGGAAGTTGTAGATAGGTTCTGCTACCTTGGGTCCACCGTATCACAGAACTTGTCGCTTGATATGGAAATAAACATTCGCATCGGCAAAGCATCCACGATGTTCGGGAGGCTCAGTACAAGGGTATGGAATAATAAACACCTGACTTTAAATACAAAGACGATCGTATATCAGACATGCATCTTGTCCATACTCTTGTACGGTGCTGAGACTTGGACATCGTATGCTAAGCAGGAACGGAAATTAAATAACTTCCATATGCGCTGTCTTAGGCGCATTTTAGGCATCACTTGGAAGGATCGAGTTACAAACGAGAAGGTGCTTAGCATCGCACGCATGCCGAGTATCACAGCCGTATTGAAACAAAGGCGGTTGCGGTGGCTGGGCCATGTGCAAAGGATGGAGCCTTCTCGTTTGCCGCGTGTAACTCTCCTGAGTGAAATTGCCTACGCCAAGCGTCCGGTTGGCCGACCAATGTTACGCTTCAAAGACAGTGCTAAACGCGATATGGTGTCTTTCGGAATTGATCCATGTACGTGGGAAAAAGCATCCGAAGACCGAGATCATTGGAGAGGGGTTCTAGGTGAAGGCGTGGTGTCCCATGATAACGCTTGGTTCGATCTGCTCTCGTTCAAACGGGAACTAAGACACCAGCGCGCAGTCTTACCTCCCGGATCACCAAGTGCGACATTTACGTGCACTTTATGCGGTCGTGGCGGTCGCTCCCGTATTGGCCTAACTAGCCACACACGTAAGTGCCGAACCTCTTTGGACGCTGCTTGAAGCATCTTTTATAGATGTCAGAGGCCAATGATGAAAAGTGCATGCAGACAAAAGAGCATTCGCTGTTCTATCCCTCACTCTACGAAATCAACGAATGACGTTTTGTGTAACGATTTAATTTGATGCACCTTAAGACGACGGCTATCAGGAAAAAATATAATGTTCATACCTTCAGGAAACTTTATTTGTTATTTTGTTTTGTTTGATATTTCTCTTGTTCTTTTTATTTTATTTTATTACATAGGTACAGTTAGTTGCATAACTGAGTAAATGTACATAACTTTGACATACTTACTTCTTTCTTTATTTCAGAATAGGCTAGTGATTAAGTTTCTAATTTATAATTGATTGTTAACAACGCTTGTAAACATACAACAACAGCTTGTAAACATACAAAGGTGGTTTATAATAGTGCTTATGTGTTTTAAATAATAAGGTGTAAAGGGTTTCTGGTACTGGCTGAAAAACAGCGCTGCAGTTTCTCACCTCGGATGACGCCGGGACCATTTGCCACTTTATTTGTCGTAAGTCAACTTGTTTTTTAGAATAATCCTTATAATACTTATACTTACTTTTCATCTAATACTTACTTTTGTACTTTTTCTTTTGGTGGCAATAAATATTTTTCCTGACTAGCGCGAAAATTCGCGTGCGTAAATTTCCCTTCTTAAGGCACTTGTTATGAAAAAAGTTGTTCGATACACATGTTAAAACTTCTTTTTATCTCGGATGATTATCGCCCTCGTCTCACTCGGGCTCCAACTTTCACCCTCATCGAATTTTTTTATGCACTTGCATCGAAATGTAGTATTTACGCGCTAGTGCGAGAAATAGTTCATTTTATGTCAGGTCGAAATCTTTGGATTGCCATACGTACTGAAAAACGTCGTACGATACACGTGCAAAAGGAATTTCATTTTTTTCGCACTTGTATCGTAATGTAATATTTTCGTTATCCTTTCTTTATTTCTTATCATAAGTATTTTTTCATAAAAATACCTTTGTTGCAAGTCTTAAAATAAAATAGAGATCGATTTATAAACTTCGTGCTACACTTCTGTCAGTAAGCAGATGATAGCATTTTATTACTGTCGCGCCTTTGTTCAAGTATCGGAAAAGCTGTTGGCCGCAATTTCTCGGCAATGCTTTATGTCTAACATATTGCGAGAAGTCCATTTCATACGATACGCGTGGCTGCAATTTTTACATTTAGTTGAACATTTATGCTTTGATGTTTAAATCACAGAATTAGATTTGGATAGAAGAAACAAGTTCATTCATTTGTGCGGCCGAGCGTGTCAGATTTTGTACTGAAGTTGTTACTTGCCTATGATTTTAAATATGTCTCAGGCCCTTGAGTATTCATATTTTTTTGTGTTGTTGCAATTAATATTACTTAAGGAGGCATTATTAATGTTTTTGCTCACTTCAACTTACAAAATTTGACGCCCGAAAGCTGCAAGCTGCGATTAAAAACGGACAACTCAGTAGATTTTACTGAGTTCATTTGACACGCTAAGTAGATACGTTTGCTTGATCTATGGTATACAGTGTGTGGCCTACAACTGGGGAGAAAATTTAAACGGTGCATTAATAAGCTGATCAACAATCATTTCCACATATTGTAATTAAAAAAAAAAAAACTTTTTTTTGTAATTTTTTGTTCATGTTTTTTTCATTATTATGGGTTCATTTACTTGAATTAAAAGTTATCAATAACTTATCATTTTTGATTCATTGAAAAATTTACATTTTTTTTAAAAAAGCCGTAACAAATTAGTGTAAAAATAAAAACAAAATTATTGTTACGACTTCGTACCTGGTATACTATCAATATGTCTTGCGACTGACAAGCTACGACATCGTGATGCCAAGATCCAGTACTAAAGGTCCATAGCTTTGAATGACAATATCTCAGAACTTAACCACTTTGAAACACCGGGACCTTTACAGAATTATTGCCGATAGTCTAAGGAGTCACTCATTTAATTTTTCTACCGTGTTAAAGGCCACACACTGTATATGACATCTGTGGTTTAAATAGTACAACATAACTTATGTGAGACTCAAACATTTGTAAATATTTAAGGAAACGGGTTACTTAGGTAATGTAAGTCGATAATTACTCGGTCGGGGGTACTCCATGATGAGGATCCTCTTAAGGGTTCGAAATATGTCGAGCAATTATCCAATTAATTTACGTGAGTGACCCGTTTTGCTAAATATTTAAATATGTACAAAACATTTTGTACATGTCAGTAAGGCATTGTAATTATATTTTCATCACACCTGTTCGTAAAAAGTGTTATTATACTCAGGCATACTTGAACGTAATGAGCTGTATTATGCCCATGGGCAATAATGGATTTTCATACGACATTACGTCGCACTAGCGCGACGCGGCGCGCAAAAATGATGAATTTAAGTCATCCCTGATTTTGAGAAATGATTTATTTTAGACCATTTTAGAGTAGTTTTGTGAAAATATATAGTTTTATTTACTTTTTTTGCCTCACAGGTTTGATGAAAAACATTGTGTGTGCCACGGGCGGTACAAGAATTATGAACTTGTGTGAAAAATAGAGGAAAATCTAATATTAGCATAGGCAGCTAAGTCTTTTTTGCTAATTAAACATAGTAATTTTCTTTCAATGTTGATGAGAGTTTTCTCAATTAATGCTCTATTTTAGGGGGTTCTACTGATGCCTAACATAAAGTGTTACAAAGAAAGATTCTATGCAAAAATAGAAGAAAATCTAATATTAGCATAGGCAGCTAAGTCTTTTTTGCAAATTTTTTTTTTTTTTTTTTATCTTGGGACATCTTACACAAATCAACCTAGTCCCACGGTAAGCTCAATTAAGGTTTGTGATGTGGGTACCAGGCGACGATATATATAATAGATAGATACATATAGATACTTAAATACATAGACAACCATGACCAAGGAACAAATATTTGTGATAAATAAATACACAAATAATGCCCTCGCCGGGATTCGAACCCGGAACCTCCAGCTTCGTAGGCAGGGTCACTACCAACTAGGCTACGGAGGCTGACGATTACGATACGATAATTTTCTTTCAATGTTGATGAGAGCTTCCTCAATTAATGCTCTATTTCAGAGGGATTTACTGATGCCTAACATAAAGTGTTACAAAGAAAGATTCTATGGAAAAATAGAGGAAATTTAGATATTAGCATAGGCAGCTAAGTCTTTTTTGCATCAATTCAAAGTACAAAAGTAAGTATTAGATGAACTATTATAAGGATTATTCTAAAAAACAAGTCAACTTGTTTTTTAGAATAATCCTTATTACTTACTGATTTT
Organism: Thaumatotibia leucotreta; assembly: GCA_025490895.1. Taxonomy (NCBI): domain Eukaryota; kingdom Metazoa; phylum Arthropoda; class Insecta; order Lepidoptera; family Tortricidae; genus Thaumatotibia; species Thaumatotibia leucotreta. The sequence continues at coordinate 27,031 of JALPQI010005097.1, read as the reverse complement.
GAGAAATGATTTATTTTAGACCATTTTAGAGTAGTTTTGTGAAAATATATAGTTTTATTTACTTTTTTGCCTCACAGGTGTGATGAAAAACATTGTGTGTGCCACGGGCGGTACAAGAATTATGAACTTGTGTGAAGTAAAGCCCGCGCCTTCGGCTTGGCTTTACTTTCACACTCGTTCACAATTTCTTATTTACCGCCCTTAATACACAATGTACTATAATACCTATACCTGAAATATCGAATCATACATAATTAAGGCCTCTATAGTTAGTCGCTCTTATGTCGCCACTGGGTTGGTCAGATACTTTTGCGTTACATTAGTTATTGTTTTATGACTGTACATCTTTTCGGGTGACATTGGCATGACTTTCATTAAAGTGATTTAAACTTATATTAATCACTCATATTTTGACATCAAACGGGTCTGTCTGTGACCACGAGAGGAACGTCATACCCGAATCGTCAGGATAATATTAAACGTAAGTTTACGCCATTAAGACCAGTTTGTCGTTAAAATATGGATAACTTGAGTGACGTCATTGACTTCCATTACATTTAAATATATGATGTTTGAGTGGCTAACCCGAAAGTACCTAAACAGAACTGAGGTTGCTCTGTCAAACGTCAAATCTAACATTTCTCTGTAACTACAACAAATCCAGCTGTCAAACGTCTAGCCAACACGACAACGAAATGGCAAGCATGGCGTCGACAGTTACGATTGCCTGGGAAATCGCCGCAATATTTACCAAAACTCGTATCTGAAACATTCACTCCATGAAAAAAACATCCGTATTGACAGTGAAAGAAAGGCGAGATTCCTATGAATTGATTGGTGTAGATCCGAGGTTGGGTTTAGTATAGCGACGAAATGCCAAAATATTCCGACTTGTGCGATTGAATGACATTTTCACGTACCAGTCCCGTTGATTTAATATCCGCTACATATTTTTGCCTCTGGCGTGAAGGATAAGAAATGTTTCCCACTTTCTTAGTACCGTAGAGCGGCATAAATATTTTACAACTTATTTTTCTCAAACTTGCTACGGAATGTTGATGTTACTTACTTTAAATTAAACCCGGAAATACTATGTACCCGGTGTCATATGCTAAGATGATATGTAAAGAGATTTCATGTATTTATTTCACACTTAGGACTGCAAACAAACCGTCTTTTGTTTTGAAACGTCAAATTGTGACACTAGGTCTTGACATTCAGCCACAGAAAAAAAATAACCTAAGAACTAATGTGTATAACACCAGGTAAAAGAATACCTCAAACCGATTTAAAAAAAAAATTAGGCGCGAAAGTTTTTTTTTAATGTTGTACGATACTGTACTCTACATACGATACTGTACTGTACTGTACTATTGATTTATTTACAAATGAAATAGTATGGTTCGGCGAAATCAGTTCGTTTTATTTCATGGCAAGTTTGAGAAAAGCACTATACAAATCTCGGCGACAAACAGGGTTACAGGCCGCGTATTCCTATCTACTTGGCCTGTAGCCCTTCGTTTCCCGTCCTCTATAGTAATGTACTATTACGTTCCTTAAAATTGACTCGGAAGTATCGCTTTTAGGGCGCAGTAGCTCACTGGGATGGAAATAGAATTTCATAACACTTTTCATAGGCCGTGTGGTGACGGCAGTAAGAATACATTTGTCACCACCCCATCTCCTCCTGCGGGTGTCGTAAAAGTCGACTAAAGGATTGAAGTGTCACTGACCATTATTTGATAAATGATTGATGATGGGCAGCAGCGTCATTATAGTGGACACATTACTGCGATCGCCAATCCGCTTGCCCAGCGTGGCGATTATGGGCATTTACCTCCTAAGGCGTACATACGCATAATTAATAGGAGAGGCCTACGTCCAGCAGTGGACTATGATAGGCTGATTATGATGATGGATGATGATGATCATGCCTGCAATGTATTTTTTTTTTAATTTCGACAACACTGTCCTTATTTTTTTGTATGTTTGAGAAAAGCACCATACATGCCTCGGCGTGAAAACGGATGCCCGGCCTCGTTAACACGCTCGCTCGGCCCTAGATATCAACTTGGCTGGAAATCCTCATTTTCCCGGCCTCTGATGTAATGTACTATTTCACATTGAACGCATATACCGATTCTGTGTGTCTGTCTATCCTGTATCGTAGCTTTCAAGTAATACATTTTGAGCCAAGTTTTTAAATTTGAGATATTGTTTGCGGTGGAAACAAGCCGTCATTATTAGAGTCAAAGTCAAATAATTCTTTATTCAAATTGGAATAGCAACAAACTCTTTTGAATCGTCTAAGTATAATAAAGCTACTTCCGGTTCTAACCCTACACTTCTGAGCCGAGAAGAAGAAGAAGAAGATTCATACAGAAGGGATATGTACCTATATATAGGATGATCAATCCAAATAGGTCAGTATGGCGGTTTTGGAAACCATAACAGATAGCGAATTCTTGTATTAGGAACCATGATATCGATTTTATTTTCGATATCTCTCATAGTTGGTAACATCCCCATACAAAGTTAAGCGGCCACCAGCAGCACTGAAGTATTGAAAAATAAAAATTCATTGTTTAAAAACAATGCATTTTATTAGTTTTAGGTATCATGTTTCTTAGTAACATTTACTATTTAAGAGCTACACAACCAATCGATATCCATCTGAAAATATCCAAATTTTATTTTTCAAAATTTCCAGGTTTGATTTATAGGCCGACCGAGTACACGTACTTTTGTAAATGTATAAATACAGTTTTTCTTTTCACTAAAATCTATCTCATGGTTCCAAAGACAAGATTTCGCTATCTGTTATGGTTTCCAAAACCTTCATACTGACCCATTTGGATTGATCACCCTGTATACATATTTCATTGCATTTTACGGTATTGGATATATTTTTTCAGCAACCTAGTACTTGATGTACTCATGATGTGAATCATCTAATCAGACACGGGATTCGACGCCAGTTTATTTAAGAAAATGCAATACACGTGGGTAAGAATATGTGCATAAATCACGTTCTCTGTAACGTAAATTCGGCTTTGGTTTAAAAGCGGTGTACCTATATTTAACACCGAGTGTGGGTTGGAAACGTGGACTATAAAATTGTTATATAGTAAAAATGGAATGGAAATTATTGTAACTATTAACAGGAATTTCTAATGTTTTTTTTTTTGACAACTTAAAACTAGAGACTATCTCAAGACAATGTACAACATCGGGCTCAGAGCATCAGCACCGAAACTTGGTAGTTACCTACCCGTCATGAAAAATATGTGTTTTCAACCGACTTCACAAAAAGGAGGTTCTCAATTCGAACGTAGGTATATGTTTTTTTCATGATATGGTAAATGTCCCGTTTTAATGCCCGCCTTCCACTGCGAGCGGAACGGACTCATTAATGGCTCAGTTTAACTTACACCGCTGGTGTGACTTACAGTCGTCAACTGCATACTAGCACTTGGCCAGCGATGAACGTGAAACGAAGCCATTACTTAGTCATAATATGAATGTAAATGACTGTGTTAGCTTGTATACATATATATCAATACGTGGTTTGCTTACATTCATTGCAACTTTTATTAACGGTGAGTATGCGTAGGTACTAGCAATGTACAAGTAACAGAACATTCTAAAAATTGCGGGAATATACTTTTCGAGAATTTTCATGAGAATTTAAGAATAAGTTCTCATTGAGAATGTTTCCATGAGAACTTATAAAAAAGTGTTATGAATAATATTATGTTTCACAATTGAGTAAACAAGGCATAAAATATACCTTAAAAGACATGTATAAAAAACGGTTTTGGCATTACGACATTGCTTGTAAAATTTCAATTGCCGAGAACATTCTCTATAGAAGTTTCGCAACTTATGAAACTTTTCCTCGGTACATTCCTAATGGTTTAATCTGAAGTTGGGTTCGGCTATCATACATGCTTTCAGCCTAAACATAGTTACCGTTCCTTATAACATATTATATCATACAATTTACGCAGCGCCGAACGGAAATTAAATTACCAACGGCTCTTTGTGCAAAGTACAAAGATATCCTTCGTCAAAATCTGTCGGCTGTAGCCGTATTTGTTCTGCCGTTCTCTTATACTCATATTCAACGCCATGGATACACTATTGCTCCTTATTCCGTTGCAATTAAGTGCAAAATAAGAACTTATTAAAATAATTTGAGGTGCTACATTTTTATGTCCTCAAACGATTATTATTATCATCATTATCATCTACATATCAGTTGAAAGACGTCCACTCTAGCAGACTCCTGCGATCTTCATCAGGATGCTTAGATAACATGCAAATCGCTAACGCTTAATCGTCAACGAAAGGCAGCCAACTGTCTTTGTCGCACTAATATGAAAGAGTGACAGAGAGGGAAAACTACGATACGCTACGAAGCGTTAGCGTTTGGCAACTTGGCTAAGCATCTCCATCTTGCGGAGGACCTACCCACGCTGCGTCTTCCGATACGCGGTATGCAATTCGAGGAACTTTCCGCCCAACAGCCATAGGTTCGATGTCTTCCGCCCACTGCCACTTAAGTACTTACAGCGATTCGAGAGGATTGCCTGAATTCTGATACGAAACGCAAGCATAATTCATGCAATTACAGAATTGGGTTTGCTACCTAACTGTTCCCTGCCTGTACGTTTTGTATTACTTACTGGTTTTGTCAAAATGCTGTTGAAATTTGAGTCACTTGATGAACAAACACTACGACTACAAACGCGTACAAAAAATGTCACACAAAACTTTTTCCCCAAATGTAAGGAAAGGTACCTACTACAGCACTCGGCTACATATATCAAGCTGTACATTTATTTAACAAGCTTCCTACAGAATTAAAAGAACTTACAAATCATGCGTTGTTTAGCAGAAAATTAAGAATACTTTTATTGAGAGGGTGTCTTTATACTGTCGAAGAAATGTTTTTCAATAATAATTAGTCTTTGTTAAATAAGTTAGTATAGGCAATTTTAATTGTATCTGTTCATTTGTTTTGTGTAATTGTATTTCAAACAATCTCTGTATTGTTTTATGAAAATAAATTATCTTATCTTAATTATATGTATTCCTTCTTAAAATCGCAGTAAAATTCTTCAACACTGAGGGCACAATGGACAGGACCGTGACGTAATCCGAAGACATTTTATATAAAAAAGTAACTTTTTAAAAATGTATTCACTAGAAATTGGAAATTATATCACTAATGGCCCTTTATTTGAAGTACAAAGACAACCTTCGTCAATCTTGGTTGTCTGTCTGCGCATTTTGTTCTGACATTCTCTTAAAGTCACCGAGAAAGACATGTTTCTTACATTATTACACTTTATTTCGTTGTAATAAAGCGTAAAATAAAAACATAATAGGTATTCTTGTTAACTGTACAACCTGAGCTACCTAACATTCCTGCTTACATGAAGGGTAAATAGTTATTTATTATACAAGGGGGCAAAGTTGTTGTTTAACTGTCGTGCCAATATTGAGACCTGAGCTAGCGAAAGATTCCAAAATTGAGCCACGAGCGTAGCGAGTGGTTCAAAAACTGGAATCTTGAGCATTGCGAAGGTCTCAAGGCACGAGAGTTGAACAAACTTTGCCGCCAAGTGTAATACAACTTTTTTCCCCTCACTATCGCGAGGAAATATGATTACAAATCTCATCCAAATGTAAATTAACTTAAAGAAACTATTTAAAACTCAATGTCGAAACGTATCGTAGAATAGAGTTACTTATGGAACATAAATATTGCCAATGGCTTACAAAGTCACATGAGAAACGACCAATTTAACATGTGAGCTCCGATTGCGCATGTTTCCTACGGTCATACAGATCCACTTATACTAGGCAGTAGGGGGCTATAGGAATTAGATAAATGTCAAATTACTTTATTCACAAGTGTGTAAAAAGCGTTTTTACCCGCTCGTATTAAAGGATAAACGAGCGCTTTACGAGCTAGTGAGGGGAAAACAATATTAATCATATTATTAAATAGCCTGTAGAGTGTCCTACCTCTGGGCAAAGGCCTCCCTTCTAGATTTGCACTCATCCTGGTCGTAAGCAATCTGTGGCTAGTCGTTAAGAAATGAATCCCGGATGCATAACCAAGTTGCCAATCGCTAACGCTTAGTAGCGTATCGTAGTTTTCCCTCTCTGTCACTCTTTCATATTAGTGAGACAAAGACAGTTAGCTGCCTTTCGTTTACGATTGGCGATTAAGTGTTAGCGATTGACAACTTGTCTAAGTACCCAGGTCATCCTGCCACCTCCGCCAAGGTGTGCCACGTCAACGTCGCCCTTGCAAATGCACCTTATCCAAAACAATACTCATTGCACAAATTATGAATAAACTGTGATCGCGCAATATAGACAAAGCCTGGGTTCCTCTCGTAAGTATCTTACGTACGGCAGTACTAACACTTGTAAGTTTTTACACGAGCAGTATTCTCATTCTATACGATTAAATGAGAGGTCAATATTAATATCTCATTCAAGCTAATAGTTCCGTCTACAACTTACGTCAAAAGTACAGGCGCGAGGCTGCCCTAAGTAATTGCAAAATGCGCAAATACCATTTACATAATTTGCCGTAACCAATATTTTTACTGAAATTACATACGAAAATTAGAACTGCGGGCTATGTGGTGACGGCGTTAAAAATAAATTTGTCACTACCCCAACTCTTCCCGAGGTGTCGAAAGAGTCATCTAAGGGATTGAAGTGTCACTGATCACTTTTTTGATAGGAGATGGGCTGATGGGTGATGGGCAGCAGCGTCATTATAGTGGACACATTACTGCAATCGCCCAGCGTTGCGATTATGGGGATTGACCTCCTAATGATTCTATACGCATAGTTAATAGGAGAGCCCTACATCCAGCAGTGGACAGAGATAGGCTGATGATGTGTGATGTGATTACAACACGAACCTGGGCTTAACAATCAGATATTTATGGCATCAAACGATTATATTTTTTTTACGAAAATCTACACAACCAATGGAATGTACAGCTTAAATTCAAATCTCTTCAGAAAACTTAGCATTCTACTGACGAGGGCAAAATATTCACTCATTTGTATGTATGTATGTAAAAAAGCTAGCGAAGAAATAGTTACAATGAAATTGCTAATGGCGCTTTATGTAAAGCACAAAGATAACCTTCGTCAAAATCAGTCCGCTGTCGGCGTATTTTATTCTGACTTTTCTCGTGCAATATTCTGTGGGCTGTGTAACTCATAGCAGGGCGTTTAAAACTTTATCCAACGTTGATATATAAAAAATGCGATTAATCAAATAGTAACTGTAACTTTCACGTAAATGAGATTTTGAGACGTACTCCCATACTAATTTTTGAATTTCATTTCGTTGGGCTTTGATCGGGGGTACTCCTTCCTAGGATCCTTTTAATGGATCGAAGCATGTCGAGCAATCCTCGACTTGAAATACGTGAGTAAACCGTTTCACTTAATATTTAAATATGATAGTTATAGAACGTATTGTGAAAATACAAAGCAAATTCTTTATTATCTAAATATTTTGATTTGTACTTTTTATTTTTCCCCAGTAGTCACACTACTTAATACTATATACATTATAAATATTAGATGTCATATACCAAAGAAAAACGACCAAGATCACCTAACGTCCGAGGTGGGTGGGTTTTCTTTGGTATATGACATCTAATATTTATTTTATGATAGTTACAATTCTAATAAAATACTATTATATTGCTGGTACTCTGTTATTTTTTTTACATAAGTGTTCGATAGCTAATTAATTGTCAGTAAAGAAATAGAATAATGACCACGTAAAAGGTAAAGTAAAACTTCAAATTGAAAATTTCGAGTTAAATGACAAAAGGTATTGTTAAGTTAAACATGTTATATTTACATAACGTGTCTACCTTCATTAACAATTCAACACGTGTTTAGTCTTAGTTATTTACGCTACCTTAAACACATACAGTTTCATTAGGTATCCCTTTATTTTCGGGTGCCAAAATAAGACAAGATATAAATTATATTTGGGCACAAATTTGATTTGAAACAAAGGGCAATTAAGAGTGTTTTGATAACATCACGTTAGATACTTTAACATTGGCGTCATCATCGTAAAACCAATTCAGGGAACGAATATCTGTGTACAATCGCTTTTTAGATTTATAGATGAGCGGCCAGGCTGTTCCAAAATATCTGAACTGCACGAGAATAGGGGCCTGGATGCTTAGACAAGTTGCCAATCGCTAACGCTTAATCGTCAATCGTAAACGAAAGGCAGCTAACTGTCTTCATCGCACTAATATGAAAGAGTGACACAGAGGTAAAACTACGATACGCTACTAAGGCTGCGTTTCCACCAGAGATGTGTGAGGATGTGTTTCCAGTATCCAGTAACTTTTATTAGATCTGCGTTATTTTTTGCTTCAGAATATTTTTCTTTCAATAGAAATATTGGAGTTGTTATAGATCATAATTGAGGGGGTGTGAACCACAATAAAAATCTAATACCTCTCCCTGGTCGGCATAATATATGATCCCTGATACATGTAGCTTTGAGGATTATTTTCATGTATTTTATTTTGTTTCTTAACTAAAACTAGTTTTATCAGAGTAATGTCCACACCACATGCTTTTTCCTGTATACAATTAATATCTATGAACCATTTCATTAGTTGAATTGCTAATTAAATAACTTTTTATAATTTAACACATGCCAAACAAACAGTAACAATAATAGCGGCTTTGTACGTGCCTGAAAGTTTCTAAACTATTTTACCGAATCTACCCTCACAGTTATTTTGTTACTTACTCGCAAATTTCAAAACTAGGACTAAATCAACCACCGGATATTGTGGTTTTGTGCCTCCCCGCTTCCATCAACCATTGTTCCGTGTTACTCTAGAGAGAGTTTTGGTTTCGAAAACTAAGTTATTATTATTATTAAAGCCCACTGCTGGGCAAAATCCTCCCATCTAAGTCTTCAATCGTCCCGGTTTTGAGCAATCTCTGTGGCCAGCTAATGAGATACGCGTCCAGGTCGTCCCATCAGGACTGGGTCTGCCAGCTGCTCGCCTGTCTTGTGCCACCCGTGGCTATTTTAGGACACCTATCTAGGTGCATACGGCAGACATGGCCGGCCCAGTCCCATTTCAGCTTGGCGGTCTTGACTGCAACATCAGCAATACTTGTTTTGGAGCGCAGCGAAAACCAAGAAAAGGTGTTTTTGATCAACCGCGTACAAATTATTTTACAACCTTTATTCGCGAAAGTAAATGCAGATGTACAATGCTTAATTTTATCCCATTCTAAGCATATTCTGAAATATATTATTTTTTAGATTAACTAGTTTCATAACCTGAATACCGACGTCAATTGTGAAAGCAATGTATGTTTATGTAACAATTATTATAATACCTGTGCAATTCTCAATAAGTTTGTACATTTGGATCACGTCTTCGAAACGACAAACTCCTAGATATACATTTTCCGTAACAAAAAAGGAATGTTTCATACAAACATTTTGGGACATTTTGGGAAATGTGGGGGTTCTTACTCAGCATCACTGACTCTACCAGCCTAAGATTTTTTATCAAAATCGAAGACGTGGTGCAAATGTACAAACTTTTTGAACTTTGAAAAATGCTCACCTACATACTATTTATCTAACTAGCAAGAGAGGTGGATTAAACTGAAAATTGACATACTCGTAACTGTTATCGATACGATAAGTCAAGTATCACTGCATATTATAAAACCAAATCGCTCCCTATCTTAGTCCACTGCTGGACGTAGGCCTCTCCTATTTAGACCTATGCTTAGATCTTTTAAATTGCACAAGGAATATTGACGCGGTTTTTAAACCAGAAAGAGTGATTCAAAAATAAGTTTTAGTATAAGAATTGCATTTGAGCTAGAGCGGGTTGCTAGGAGAAATGTATTTATTGTATGTTAAAAATATTAAAATCTAGATAGACCAGCCACTGTACTAAGTACAACCTTTATTATTATATTTATTATAAAATTATTCTGTTTTCATTTCACAACACACATACGTACCTTTCCTACGGACTGAATTGCAAAATAGGATTATAGGGAATACTTCAGGACAGTGATTTCCTGATCAAACAAAGGAATTCCCCAGGATATTGGTTCAGCGATTCATTTTTTGTCAATCTTTGGCGGCTTTCCAGTAAAGCCCGCGGCATTGATGGCGGGTAAAGTTAATTTTGATATTTTATTGGGAAAAATAGGCGTGCGTTTGCTTGGCTGACACAGGTTTTGAATTTGAATTAAAAGTTATTTAAAATAACCTATTCAATATAACTGAAGGTTATATTTTTAAATTATTATTTTGAAACTAAAATTTGTTTCCTATTGTTTTTAGATGGATGAACAAAAACGGCATTCTTCAAGGTTTGTGTTTTTTTATGAAGGTCCAGAACTAAATAAAGTAGATGTCTTTTCATGGGGCCCCAGCGCACGCAAATTGTTTGCTGAGATCGCGAAACGTCTGGTTGACTTGACTAAAGAGCGAAGAGCTGGTGACTTCCTCGCACAACGCATCAGTATTGCGAATATTGCGATACAGCGAGGAAATGCCGCCAGCATCCTCGGTACAATGCCACAAGGGCCAATCTTAGATACAGATTAGGTTAAGTAGATTAGTGAGATTAAATCTATGTACATAAATTGTAGTTTTCAAAATGAATACTTTATTCATAAAATTCATAAATAAATATTAAAAAAAAAAAAATTAAGAATACTGTATGAAACGAAATGAACGCTTGAAAACGAAAAGTTCACTGCATTTTTCTTTGTTCAAATTACATTTATGGGGTTGTTGAGTTAACATTTTAAAACATACCTAGTGGAATAATAAGTTCATGGGAATTTTTAATATTTATTTACTCTTGGTGCTGTTTAAATATGTGATTATGATTCCCTGATATTATAAATACATATTTCATAATTCGATTTATTTAATTATATTTACTAACCTTTACATAATGTGTTTGCTTACTTAGAATCCAAATAATGCTGTTTATTTAAAGATACAAGTACTACCAGTAGGTATCTAAAAAGTACCTTACCTACTATTTGCGTACTGTTGAAATACTAGGTAAAATTTGGAAGCTTGCATGTTGGGGTTTCCCTAAACGACCGTCTGTGAGGAAATTCCTTTCATTTTCTTTTCTTTTAGTCGGAAAAATTCGTTTCCTGCCCATAAATACCTCAAAAATTCGGGAGCTTGGGATACTAAGCGTATATTTATTTTGCATACTTTAGTGAGCCGACTTGAGGAAATGTTATGCCGGAATTTCCTATTTTGGGTGAACAATAGTTTGAACTACAGAGTCAATCCGTGATAACGAAAAAGGTGTATTTTGTATTATCTATTCAATGTATTCACCAACTTAGAAACCAAACGATGTCGACGTTGGATGATTAAAAACATTTATAAATGGTTTTTAAAAAAACAGAACAAATAGCATAAGTTGTTAGTTATTAATTTAAAGAGACGACTAAAGGAAAGAAATTAAGATAAAAAATGTTTATCGAATTTAAAGTTTGAAGCATCCTGTTCAAAATCGTGATATGATTAAAAATAAAATTTGATTCCTCAAAAAAAACTTCGATTTCAAAATAATTCCGCAAACATTAATAATATAGCAGCAGTCTTGTAGCATTTTCTTTACGCAAAAGCAATATTGCCGGATCATCAAACTTTCATGAGAGTCCTCGACGTTTCTGCGTCAAGTATTGTTTTCTGTGAGTAATGCTGACTCAGATACTCAAGAATAACCCTCAGCCTGAAGTACCAGAGGAAGGACTTTTTGCCTTGAAGTAGTGTATTATGTGGGCGAGATTTTAATTTGAGGCTGAAAAGAAAGGCGGCGAGCGATCGGCTTTTCATATGGGTTTTACTTTGGTCAGCGGTATTTGTGGAGTTGTACTTGTTTTAAGCACCTGAGCTTCTATGGCTAGCTTTTTTAAATTGAAATTGTGAGTACATCAAATTAATAGAGACCATGCATTCGACACTTTTAAATGGAACTGAAAAAATAAAATAGATATCGACTCATGTTTGGTAGAAATAAAATGCAATTTTGGCAACCGTATTTTCCAAATAATGTTTAATGTCTAGTAGTATTTTAAGTAAAGGACGATTTTTTTCTGTAATTCACGTTAGAAATATGTTTTTTATCCACATGATTTTTACGGTAAATTAACTTTCAAAGGAAAATAAAATAGACGACACGGTAAATAATTTAAGCGCTCAAATTTTCAGCTTGTTCAACAAGTAAGCAAAATGTTGAAGAATTATAAATACGTAGGTATATTATACGTAGGTGCCTACATTGTGATTGATTTCTTCGATTATAATTCTACCATAGAGAAATATTTAAATTCCGTTTGTCGTTACTTTATTTATCTCACTTCATGTTCAACGACAATAATAACACACTGTATGTACATATCACATTTATCTGTTTTCTTTCCATGTGACTGGTCGCGGAACATTGAGTATATTTAGAAATCATAATATAATTCAACAATTCCAGGCGAATGTCTAAACACCGCGCTATCATACTTGTCAATAAAAAAATTAAAACCAAATAGCGTGAGGTGTCAAGACTATTTAAATCGCGCGCTGTCAGTTTCGTAATGATAAGTGTACCTAAGTATGAAATCTTTGTAAGGAATGATCTTTCTTACTTTCTTTTATACCTACGTATATTGTTTACAGTTTATAAAATGCCTCATTGTCAAATGATTATGAATTATGAATTTAAATTGATTATTGTCACAAAATCAACTTTTTCCGACTGATTATAATTGGGTATAATTGAAGCGTAGCGTGGGTAGGCCCCCACAAGGTGGACTGACGACCTGGTGTAGGTCGCAGGAGTCCGCTGGATGCGGGTGGCGCAGGACCGGTCATTGTGGCAATCTTTGGGGGAGGCCTATGTTCAGCAGTGGACGTCTTTCGGCTGATATGATGATGATGATGATGATAATTGGGTATAGGTACTGTAAAACCATACAACAATGAAATCTTTTATTTTGGTTTTCGCTAATTTTTTTTTTATCAATAATGAGGAGACTTTGTGTAACAACTGCATCAATAATATTTAACTAAATAAATTAAACTAAACTGAAGATATTTGACTTATTTATGGACCATAGTTGGGAGCGTTTGGGCTATAGTTGGATAGTTTTACGGTACCTATTATATTTACCTAAAACCAATGCTGTTTACTTTTATTGTGTAAGAAGGAGAGTGCGCTCGTGACAAAATTACTTTTAAAAGCATATGAGAAGTTTTGAGAATAATTCTTCAATACAATGAGTTTTATAGGTACCTATACTTTTTCTTCGGTATTTTGTGACTTGATTAGAATTATATTTACTTAACTGAATAAGCATTCTTTGATCTCCGTTTATGTTGGATATGCACACAGTGAATAGGGGATTTGGAGTGAATAATAATGTGAGTGATGTGAGTATCGTGCCATTGTTTACTTTATATTTGTTATTTTGTTTGAAGATTCATCACTATTACTATAAAATTTAAATGTCGCTTCTCTGTTTATTATATATTTGCCTTTCTTTTTGCCCAATGGTTGACTGGTAGAGAATGCCTTAAGGCATTAAGTCCGCCATTTGTACTTTTTATTATGCAATAAAGTTTAAACACTACAAAACGTTTATTAAATCAATTTTACAATTTTCAGATGACAAAAGCAGTAATACCTACCAATTTAACTTACAAACTAACAACACATAAAGTTTAAATAAATGAATATATTTTGAATGCTTCGCAATGGATTTTGCAACAGATAGAGTGATTTAAAATGAAGGTTTTAGGTAATTTTGAATCAGTATTTTACCCATGCAAAGTCGGGTTGGATCGGGTTGGCCTTAATAAACTAAACTATTCATTTCCTACTAATAAAGCCATTCTATTTACATGTTCGTATTTTTAGAGGATATCTATTTTTATTGATTTCTTTTATTACATAAAAAATACACTAAAGAAAGACAATAAATACATGAAATAGTAAAACATTATTGATCCATTAGGACCAAATGAAATAGATGATATTTTACGAGTAGTCTCGACACAATTACAACATTACACAAATCTAATAATATTCGACTAGGTAAGTGTCTTTCAAAACTATATATATCTTATGTCGATACATAAGCTGTCCATGTAATGTAAACAATGTAAGTGTATAAAAATAATAATGGAAGGTCGTTTCGTTTCAAATGACCACGCTTAACAGTGTCGAAGACAACATCAAAAGAGTCCTTGGACCGTACAAAACTCTAGGTTAGTGACAAACAACCGATACGTCCAAAGAAAATAGGCCCTACCCTTGTCCCTGTACTCTTCTCCGCCATCTTGTTTTGTATTATAAAAGGGGAGGGTGAGAGTTTAAAGTATACTGGTGTTTCTAAGGCTCATTGGACACGGAGCGGCTCTCAGACACAATGCACGGCGGCAATCCAAGTTGGGAAAGAACACTTGTGTCGGACACTTGGCATTATAACCGATGAGACAAGGTTGTGGTTAGTATGCCTATAATTCTGACAAATTTGGGAGATGTTACCTCAGAAATAGGTCGGTGGTGTGACGTAATCTGAAACAGAAAATATGAGGTGTCAATTTGTGAACATTACTATTATTACTAGTTAAATTCAAAACAAACAGTGTACACTGTTTGTTTATAAGAATTTTAAAAATATGTAATAAGAATTTTATTGCCTGATGTTGTTGAGCCATCTTACGCATCATCTTACTGTACAGTCAAGGGGGTGTCACTCCGCGATTCCGTCGCGCGGCTACAAGTACATGCAGAGCGCCCCGTCTCCGTGGTCTATTCAATGGTTGGCGCGCGCTGTCTCGGAACGCACGTTTAAATTTACAACGCTGGCTGGTCACGTATCGCGAAATATATCGCTTGCAAATATTAGGATTATTTTATACATGTGCATCATAAATGAAAATGCCGAAAATATACTGCATAGCAGCATGTTGCAATAATAATAATGTTAATTATCATGACGCGTTTTTCGCACAGCCGATGCGTCAGAGAGATACTAAAAAGTAAGGAACATAATAATACACTTATTACCTACATTCGTAGTAAATTAAATTCTCAGAAACTCAAGTCAATTACAGACAAAACGGTTTATTTTCGGACAAATTTGTCAGTAAAAAAGCGGCATATTTAAATAATGTAAAAAACTTCGTTCTCTCATACTTTTATTGAATTTCGCGCCTTTTGTCCTAACATATTATTTGGTTGTCTGACTTTATTCCCATAATATGAAATAGGTACACTGGTAGGTACATATAGTTAAGAGAAAATGCCGTGTTACGTCTGCCTTACGATTGTGATTAAACCATTACTTATTAATGCTGCTTTTGTAATGAATGCGTAGGTACCTAACGTAATTCTTTATTTTTAAATGCATTAAGCAGATATATTAATTTCTGCACACCTCACATACTGTCTACAGATATTTTTAGAATGTTCGTGTTATTATCAGGATTATTCAGATGGATATTCACCTAAAGGTAGCGAAGTCGTGTTGCTATCTCACTCACACCTCAAACAATGCCGCCCGGGCACGCGCGGCCGAAGCACAAAGAAGGTGCCGACCGAGTTGAGACAAATATTTTTGAATCACGTGTATGAAATGCGTAGGTAAATTCTATAATCACGCATGAACTAAATTGTTGAATCAAGACGAATGCTATTAACGCCGTAGATATCATTGCAGTAATGTATTTGTCAGACGCCTCATAGCGCCGTTCGTTATTTTATTAGTTTTCAATAATTGACAACCCTGTTTTCGACGGCGTGCGGCTTATAAGCGACCTTTCCGTCACGCAATACGGCCCATTTCAGATGCTCGCGTCGCCTCGCGCGCCATTTTGTTTGGTAATAATAATTGTGTAGGTACATAAAAAGCCGGCATTTGTGAACATCAAAGCAGTGAAGCTTCTGTACTTTATATATTCTGTGGTACAGTGCGAACACATGTAATAATGTTAATAATTTGAAAATGGCTACACATTAAAATGGCATTATTCATCCCCATTCTTCATTGTGCACAGTATGAAAACCTAATTCGGTTTAGCATTAGCAAGCCATATACATGCTCATAAGAAGAAGTTGTAAGGGTCACCTTAGTCGGTCATGACGAGGAGGACTATATACATAGTAAATTAATAATACAATTTTAAGTTATCGGATTAGCTTGGGTTCGAATGTGAAAACTTAACGTTATACTGAAAACCAGGTGTCGGTTTGGAACTAGAAGCTAAATTGGTCATAGCACCTCTTAAGCTAGTTAAATATACAGGGTATAAGTGTAAGTCTAATACGGGCGAAGCTCTTAACGGGTGTTAGTTTACGACATAATAAGTACATTCAAATAATTTTTATTTAAAATTAGAGCAACAAAATTTTCCATACAAATAATTCGGCGCGCTATGTAACATACGCGAGTTAAACACTCGTTGACAGCTTATTTCAAAAGCAGATGACTTAACTGTCACATCAACAATAACAAATGTTCGTACTTAGGTACATTGCTGCTCCGGTAATCTTAAAAAAAATCTGTGGCGTCGTAATTAAGAGTAACTTTAAAAAAACGTTGTAATCCATGATTACACTAATGAATCCCATGCCTGGTTTAATTGATCACCTGTATTAGATTTACACACTATATTCATTACATTGCGTTTGGCATCGTTGGAATTCATTCAAAGGTTAGTAAATGATTATCCAATAAAGCAGTGAATCGGCTTTAAACCATGCAATAGCTAGCTAGTATATTACCTATTTAATTGTATGTACTGTGTCTAATACAATTGAACAAAATACATGCAACGATGAACCCACGTATCTAAAATTCGACTAAAATATCCAACGAATGACCCGAACAGAAAAAGGAATTAATTTAAGCTCCAAACTTAGTCGGACCAGTCGTGAGATAAAAATCCTTGTTTAGTCAAACGCTTAATAAGTTAACAGATACTTCGGGGACAAAGCTTTGAGTTAGCTTAATTTATCACAAGCTTTATAAACCGGGGGCAGTGGACGGGAAAATCTCACTTAGCGACTTACCAACTCTCGCACAACAAGGAAAACATGCTAATTTTAATATACTCTTAACAAGTATTTGTTAGTTGTTTGTTACGCTACTGTGGTTTACGGTTTTACTCTTGATAGATGTGTAAATATCTATAGTAACCGGCAAACAACTTGAACCAATGTTCGGCAAAATGACTTTCGTTGGTAAATTAGAAACACTTCCACATACTTAATAACGACTACTACAGGGTGAACGATATGAAGTGTTACCAAGTAGATTTTATTAAGTCTGGTGTCAAAGTAATAGCGGCTTATTATCGGAAATATGTTTTGGACACCGCATTGAAGTCTTAGGCACGCAAACATTTGAGTTGTAGACCGCAAACATAAGAATAAAACTGAGCTTCGGCTTATAAAGCTCGTAAGAATCAAAAATGGCTGAAAACCAAATTTCACGTGTCATTTCTCCAGTGCAGTGAGTTTCGGACTTTTTATCTGGTCTGTTTTCCAGAGAAAGGTGAGAGCAATTAATCACGCTAGTATAAATGCAATGAGGAAAGTGATCGTATTTCACTGGCACATTCCACTACCCAGTGGTCACAAACGTGCTGTGAGCAAATATTTTTTTACCATTTGAATACCCTAGTCAAGGCAAAAGGTAGTCATATTGACTAAAAGTAAATTTAATCACCAAATTGTATATGTTTTCTCTTGTTTATTATTACTTATAGTAATAAATTGTTGCAATAAAAAAAATCCCAATCCTTTGTTTCGGAACCAATAAATAAGACACTTCATATCGTTCACCCTGTAGATTCCTACTCGAATTTGGGTACCTATATTTATATTTTCCATCCTGTCAATGCAGAATCACAAGATCTTCAGATTCTTGTGTGAAAATAAATATTCCATATAAAAAAAAGATACAATCCCAGGATACAAGTACCATTATTTATCCTATAATAATTGAATAAAAAAAATCTGTTTATTTCATAAAAACAAAATCATTACATCTTTCATTAGGTACTTAACTGCTAATCTTAAATAAAAAAGATTTTGTGAATTAAGGAGTCATCTTAAAGGACTATGCGTCAAAATTGCCCCAAGATCAACAAACATGAGAGTTGGATCATTAAATAGGTCTTTAACTTTACTTAATGTCATTCTAGTGGCACGAAATCGAATTCCATTGCAGAACTGAGATATTAATATATTTGTCAGCGTGAATACGAGCTAATTCAGTACATAAATACTGTAGATTCAGCCACTAATTCGTTTGGGTAGCTGCAGCTACCAGCGATCACCATTATTTGTATGTAAAATAAAGGCTGCTGTCAAAAGAAAAAAAAAACAAATCGAGTGAGGTGGTTAACATACAATCACTTGTGCACATTCTTTTTTTACGCACTTCGGTATCCTAATTATTAACGAACAGTATTTCTGATCGATTGTATTCACGCTAACAAAAATATGAATACCTATCTCAGTTCTGCAATGGAATGCATCTGGGAGCCCATGGAATGAAATAAAGTAGATTGAAAGACCTATTCAACAATGTAACTTTTAGCTGTGTTGACTTTGGGGCAAAGTTCCATACAAAGTTGGGCATGGTCCTTTATTATTATTATTTTATTATACATTGCTTATATGGATTGCTTAATGAACTCGTGATCCCGAGTAAGAATTATTTAACCTTTAATTCGAATGGGGAAGATATGGGGATAAAAAAAAACAATACCCAGGTTATATTTCTGAAAACCAGTCACACCCTTTTTGTAGCTATAACTTAGAATGAAGCTTGCATTCACTGAATGCACGGCTTAAATACGTATTCCACGCGCCAGTTCACTCCGGTTAGAGAACTCAGTCGAATAAATCTTGACCTTAATTATTCCAGCCATTGAGCTGAGCTTACTAACATTACCTGGCACCTCATTTTCTCGTATACGACGTAGATTATTATCATCATCATCATTCTCATCCGATACTGAGAGTTGATGGATCCGCCGATCGTTATGGAGCCGCCGTTGGACATCGAACGAGCTTTCTATGGCCCATCATCGATCAGCTGGCCCTCCACGCTCCCACGGTGATCCAAGACCGTGCTGATTCAGTATACTGGCCGCAACTCTTTCAATGGCTTAATTTACCACTTATTGTAAGGTTACTACTATTAAAAGCCTGGTTAACAAGGTTAACATAGTAACTCCCCCAGTATTGTCATACTTGGCACGCTTGGCAGGATTGGCGATCGCAGTTTTATGTGAATACCTACCGTATTTTAAGGCGTGTTGCTGCAGATCTACCGGGTCTAGGTGAGTATTAATTACGAGTATACCACTACCTATCACTGGAATCATATTACACTTCAAGAGTAGGTAGTATAGCTAATTTTAAAAGTAGATCGTTCAATAGGTATAATATCTCTAAAAAATAAATAAAAATACACGAGAAGCACAAGAAACAAGAATCAGACACACTAGCCTACTTACTCTTGCCTTGAAGATATTCAGATTGTACATATGCGATCTACATACAACGAGTGGTCAGTGACACTTCAATCTCTCAGTCGTCTCTTACGTTACCCAAGGGAAAAAGGGTGGTGACAAATGTATTCTTACTGCCGACCACACGGCCTAAGATATGTTAACCCAGTTAAATTAAAAAACGTTCTACAAATTTTTAACAGCATTTTCTTAATCCGCAATGTCTAAAGTCACAGAGTAAATACCCGAGATAAGCGGCTAAGTAGCGACTTGCAGCCTCTTGCCGCTTGACAAAAGCGCCAGGTTTTAAATAGATTCCTTGGAAACTCATTTACTGCTGGCTGTTGAACTTATTTTCATGAATGACGTGGAAATATCTCGCGGAGGCACGTTTTGATTCAACTTTTTTGTAATCTGAACTTGAGAGTACATTCAAGTGCAAAATATGTATTTAAAGAGTCCTCATATAAATGTTACGACATAGTACGGTCAAACTTTACATTAAACTCGCAAAGCATGCAGTATAGCTGCATTTTTGGCATGTTGTTTAGGCACTATAAAACCACATTTTCCAAGCAAAAAAAAGGTTGTGCTAGCTACGTAACGTATGCGGAATGAAATCTGCACAAAGTTTAATATTATATTAAATAAATGATATCATTATTATTTTCTTGAACATGTACGTTTTTTAATATCGATTTTAACAAGTATTCATGCAAGATAAAAACTACTTGAATCCAAAGTGTATAACTTTAGTTTTTAGATACTTTATCCATTGGTGTCGAAAAAACAAATGTTAGCATTTTTCTTGCCTCTAATTTTATCTTCTGTAGGAAAACTTTTTAAATAAAAATCCTTTGCTCATTATATTTCATATTCTTGTTAATTGGTCTATTGATACTTACTTATTATGCTAAAAATATTTAATTGAAATTAGCTATAAGTCGTTCACCGTGACATCCGTTACTGAAAAAGCAGTGTTTTTTACACTTTTTGATCAAATGGCGAAGTCATATTTTCAAAGTTGTTTATTTTTATTTTCCGTGTTGATAGGCTTGCTCTTTGTTTATG
Organism: Thaumatotibia leucotreta; assembly: GCA_025490895.1. Lineage (NCBI taxonomy): Eukaryota > Metazoa > Arthropoda > Insecta > Lepidoptera > Tortricidae > Thaumatotibia > Thaumatotibia leucotreta. The sequence continues at coordinate 6,336 of JALPQI010005097.1, read as the reverse complement.
TTTCGTAATGCCCATGGTTTGAGGATGTTTTTCATCAATTTTGTTGTCATATTTAGAAGTATTTCTGAGCTCCCTGTTCGATTTTGTGATTCGGGTTAACGTAATTTCCTTTATTCGAGCTCTTTCTGAAAAGTGGCTGTAGCCAAATTGTTACATTACACTAGGGTTTCTAATATCATTTATTGGAAACGAAAAGAATGCGAGATTTTTATAAAACAGTGTTTCAAATCTTGCCTTCTTCTAAAAAATCAGAATCATCGTCGATTTTGGCCTTAGCAAATGTGTCTTGTGGAAAATACATGCAGTTGTGCGACATTGTTCTACTCAATGGGCCATAATTTCTAAAGAAAGATGCCAAACCCGACAAAACTATCCAATTTAATTAACAATTGTATATAAATTAATTTAGCATTGAGATACAAGTTAAATTTAATTTTTTTATTTTGTTTTTACTTGTTTATTTTGTTTTTGTTTTTACTTTTTTATATTGTACGTTAGTACGTGAAAAACTGCGAAATTTGCAATCATTTTTTAGTTTCTGATTTTTATTAAAAAAACCTTACGTTTTTTAACATTATATGTTAAAAAGCGTTAAAAATAAATTTACTACAAATTGAGCTACAAAACATTACCGTAGCTCTTATAGTTTCAGAGATTCGAGACTTCCAAAAGTACTCGTTTTTGTAAACTAGCTTTATTTTGAGTTTTGCTGACGAATCGGCTTAATATCGCCTCACCTAATTATGCTATGAAAAACATGCAATAATGACCTTATAGCGCACCTAATATTCTGTAATTTAAGGGTAAAACCACGTCAGTAAACTTTGTAATTGAAAATAAAAACGCGAAATTCAAAAGGCAGGAGGCCCACTATCTAAGTTTTTGATACAAATAGCAAGTCGTGTTGCATAGCTGCACTTTTGGTATACTCGTATTATATAGACCCTATAGGGATATACGAAAATGCATATAACAAGAAAAACAAAATAAGAATTTCGGCATAGGACGTCAAAAACTGAAAAAAATTTGGGCGTCTTTTAGTTTTTGACGTTTAATTAAAAAACTATTATCTTTTTCATACAAATTGCTACAAAACTTAGAAAGAATATTAAATTTGAAAGGATTTGAGCTACCTTGCATTACCGAAAGTTATATAGATTTTGAGATACGACATTTCAAAAAGTGCCCTTGATTAAGTTAAGAACAAAAATGCCTGTTTTGAAGCCTCGTATACCTCCAGCTATAGGACTTACAGTAATTGTTATCGGCTCAACTTGTTCCAAATTTATTGTAGTTATTATCTACAATTACTTTTTTTTCTAAGTGCGAACGTTTTGCCAATATTTAGTGAATAACTTTAACGTAACCTAAAATTTTGTGATAGAAGGGTACTTTCTGGAATGTCGTATCTCAATATATATATATATACATATCGCACGCCTAGATCTAAAGAGTATTAACTCAAAAAACTTCACTTTTGAGTTAATTGCATATTTGAATTCTACAAATCAACCCGCGTAAGCCACAAAAACCGGTGCAACAATATCTTCGCCGCAAGCCGAATGACAGCCGCTTAAGTACCTTTTGCTGGCTTATTTTAATTATATCAGTACCGTCTAAACAGCAGTATTGTCAGTTGCTCCGCATGATCGACGTAAACTAAGTCTCCAATACAGTGCTATTTCGACTTGTTGCAGTCTCGTTGATTTAAAAGTAGCCACTTGTAAGTGATTATTTTGAGTTAATACACTTTTTATGAATATTATCAGAATTAGTCATTGTTGTATTTTCAGTTAAAACTGTTTATGTGGCGAGGTAAGAAATATTTTGTTATACATTTTGATTTAGTTCTCTTTTAATGAAAATAATTATATTTTTTTAGTTATTTCTGTTTTGTTGAATTTTCCGAAAATCAGGTTTATCTTATCCAAAATGAAACATATTGAGTAATTATTAAGAAACATTGCAAATTATTCTCGTTCATAACAGTTATGGAATAAAGGTAGCAAGATATCAACACTAGTTACCCCTGTTTTTATGTATTTTTGAGTTAATACTGTTTTCATGGTTACTTCATTTACTTACCTACCCACTTTATTGTTGTTTTAGAATTATGAAGCGGCGTGGGAAATTATTAGTAAACTTGGTAAAAGGAACAGACCGTACCGTATCATCAGAATGTAATCAAATTACGCCTGTGGTTCGATCACCAGAAAAAATAAGTGATGAGACACCTCTTAATCGCTTTTATACGCGAGATCCCACAAATAAGCTAATCGATTACTATTTATCACCGATTCGCAGTGATTAAAGTGATCTCGATGATTCAGATGCTGACCCGACATTTGTTACTTTTGGTGCAGTAAATAAAAAGCAAAAAATAGTGCCGGATTCTGACGAGAGTGGCATTTCGGATTCTGATATGGATGAAAATCGCTTTTCTCTTCATCCGAAACAAATTAAGCCATCGGAATCAAGTAAAGACACCTGTATTTATGAGTTAAACGTGGGTCAAAATTCAGTCTCTATTTTGGAGACACAGAAAATATCTGATGCAGTACCTGGTTGTTCCAAAACCATGAACAAGGATAATTTAAAAGCAGGCCAAATATCAATTCCTATTTCGGAGATACAGAAAATACCGGACGCAATTCCTGGTTGTTTGAAAACCATGAAAACCAATAGTTTAAATGAAGGCCAAAAAACGGATTTAAATGCTTTAAATCAGAAAATACCTGATGCAGTCCCTGGTTCTTCTAAAACAATTGACAATAGCAGTTCAGCTAATAATGCTTCTGGTTCTTCATCATCGTCTTCTAGGGATGATTCCAGCACTAGCAATTCTTCCAGCGATAGCTCAAACAGTGACTCTTCAAGCGACAGTAGTTCTTCTGAACCTGATAAGTTTAACTATAATGATGACCACGAACCTATAGAAGAAAAGAGGGGTAAGAAAAGCGTCAGAAAACCAAAACAATGGAAAACTAAAGTTGCTAAATTACGTAGGAATTCTGGTAAATCTTACCAATCACTGGCTAAAACAAAAAAACAAGTACCAGAGAAAAATCTTCGTCAACCCCGTACAGGCAAATGTAGGCTAAATTGTACATCGATAATTGATGAAGCCACGAGACAAAAATTGTTTGATGCCTACTGGGCCTTAGCTGATCTCCAAAGGCAAAGAGAATTTATAGTACGCCATACTCAAGAGATTAAACCAAAATATAGATACTCCAGCACGCAAAACGTAAGGGCATTAAATTCAGCATTTATTTTGAAGTTGAAAGGTCGAGGATAAGGGTATGTAAAACATTTTTCAAATCGACTCTTGATTTGAATGACCGGGTTATTAATACCGCACTAGCCAAAAAACAGATTCAGGCGTTATAGAAGGTGAGCTGCGAGGAAAACATGGCAATCATCCCACCATTGATCCAGAAATCAAAGAAAGCGTCTTTGATTTTATAAATTCTATTCCCAGGATTGAATCACACTATCTTAGAGGTCAACATGTAATTACAGGTCGAGAATACATTTGTAGCGATAAAAGTTTAGCTGACATATTTCGAGATTACAAAGCTTCCCGTGAAAAGGACAACTTGCCGTTTGCTTCGCAATCTACATTTAACCGGATATTTAACACGAAATTCGATATTTCATTCTTTATACCGAAAAAAGACCAATGTAGTGTTTGCGAAGAGTACCAAAATGCTAATGAAGCAAGAAAGATAAATTTACAGCAAAACTATGATCAGCACCTGAAAGAAAGGTCTTTAGCGAGAGATGAAAAAGATTTCGATAAAAACAGAACAGATGGTGTAATTGTAGCAGTATATGACATGCAAGCTATTATGCAGTTTCCGAAAGGAAAGGTGTCTTTATTTTTCTATAAATCTAGAATTAACTGCTTAAATTTCACGGTCAGTGATTTATACGCGAAGGATGTAATTTGTTACTTTTGGGATGAAGTAGAAGGGAAGAGAGTAGCCGTGGAAATAGGAAGTTGTGTCCTGAATTACATAAAGTCTTTAACCCTTAATTCGATACCGGGTAAAATACTAGACATCCAAAACATAAAAATCTACACAAGAAACCAAAATGCTGAAGCGAAAACTAAGCAGTGTAAGTGTATTTCATAATGATTATTATTCTGAAAAAAAATGTGTCGAGCCAACAGAAACGCTAGTTTGTCATAAATCGCCGCCAAGATATCCAATTGGGAAGGACACGTCGCCCGGCCTAACGTTAACAATTTTTTTTTCGTAATTTTGTGTGATAAGGTATTGTTTAATTTGCACATCTATTTAACTAAATACTTGAAGTACATATTTCTGTTTACTTGAAACTTCTAACACAGTTCATCAATGAGTTTACTACTTGCAAAGTAGAATGTCTAGTATTTTTCCCGTTGGCAACTACGCCATGTTTTATGTTGTTGTTGCTATGTCCAGTATTTTTCCCGTTGCCAATGATACGGTGTTTTAACTACGTCCAGTATTTTTCTCGTTGCCAATGTTGCCGTACTTTATCAACACAATTATAATTTCGAGTAAAACCACTCAAATGAAATGAAAATGGGACACTTTTTATGTAAAAACTAGTACTAAGTGACCTGCAATAACATCTATATCATAATATTGCTATATGGGCATTTTTTTACATACTACTCATAACGACGTAGGTACTAATAACGAAATAGATCTTCGCACTCAATGAGCTCTTGCTGCCCATTATGTCAAAGAATTATTAATATATTTATATATTGTTTTTATGTAATGTATTTCTAATAAAGCTGTGTGATTTCAAGTCTAAAAAAAGTCCTAGATGCCGAAAACTCAGACGAGGAAGATGCAGCACAGCAGTACAGAAAACAGCATATTTTCTGTGACTTTCAGTATTGATTTTTCATTGGAGCGACTTAATTTACTCGGAGAAGAGTCCAACAAACATGTAAACTAAAGTCAATCTGAAAAAAGTTTTGCTTCCCGTATGATAAGGACATCATTAGGACATCGCTGTTGATGATGAGCCAAGTAAACTAAGCCGCTCTAACTGCATTGATTTTACTAAATTGTGAACCTAAATCGTAGAACCTGTGAACTACAAATGGAAAAAAGATACACTGAAATCAAAGGCTGACATAGAACCAGGTGAATTTATATTTACCATTTATAAAAACTTATATTATTCTATGTCAGCCTTGAATTTCAGTGTCCCTTTTTTTTTCATTTATAGTCCACAGGTTCTAAGATATTACTACTTACTTATTGAAATTATAAGTTTTTTAATAAGGATTTTGACATAAAATATCTTGTTTCATGTAATATATGTAAAAAAAATTAAAAATATAATTTACTAAATTAACCGTACAATTGGCAATGGCAAAAATACTGGACGTTCAAGCCCAATACCTATTCACTGCATAGTTGGCAACGTGCAACATACTTGACATATGATTTCTAAAAAACTATCCATAAGCGATTTTTTTTATTAATTTTCTGTTATTTAAAATCATATAAATAGGCATAAAAACTATAGTTTTATGTAGTTTTTCAAAAAAAGTGTCGTTGTCGATTTAAGGGTTAATTGAACAGAACAATAATTCAGATATCGATATTATTTTTTACTCAGATAATTGTTGTGGTCAACAAAAAAACAAATATTTATTGTCTATATACGCTTATGCAGTTGCAAATTTGAAAGTAAATTCTATTACACACAAGTATCTTATTACTGGTCACACCCAAAACGAAGGCGACAATGTGCATAGCGTAATTGAGAAACAGATAAGAAGACACTTAAAATCCGGTCCTATTTATACACCCCAGCAATACAGCACCCTAATCCGTGCATCTAAAAAGACGGGCAATCCATATAAAGTTGTAGAAATGACACATGAGAAATTCTACGACGTAAAATCATTGCAGGAAGTATGGGGTAAAAACTTCAATATTGACGAAGACAAAAATCAAGTCAATTGGCACGATATTAAGATGCTCAAAGTAGAAAAAAGTCACCCGGCTGCGTTTTTCTATAAAACGTCATACAAAGACGATCAATTTAAAAAAGTCTACGTACAAAAGAAGAGGACAGCAGATTTGACACTAAAATCGCTTCACCTAACATTAGCATACGCCGAAAAAATACCTTTAACTGCAGCGAAAAAAGGTGATATAAAATCGTTAATAGACAAAAATGCGATTCCTAATCTGTACTATGAATCGTATTATAAAAACGTGTTACAGTGATTATGCCTATTTATAATAGTTTGATTTAACTTTAATGTTTCACTTTTGATTTGCAAAAGGAAACTAAGATCAATAAATAAATAAAATA
>JALPQI010005096.1:0-66736 GCA_025490895.1 Thaumatotibia leucotreta | reverse complement strand
AACACCGCCCCCTGCGCCATGGAACCAAGGTTAGTCCGTCAGGCCTCTTACCATCAGTGCGAGACAGACCTGGAGGCTCCAACACACAAGGGATGTTCGCAGACACCAGAGCCCGGCGAACCGCATCATTGATTGCGTGGTGCCGCGAAAAACGCCCCGCACTCCTCTGACAACTAAGACCGTGGTGACCGTCCTCGCCCACCATGCCACCACAAATGCATCGGTGCGGCTCGCAGACTTTGCAACCCAAACGCAAGGCAACTGCCACTCTCAGAGAATCATTGGCGAGCAAAGTGCCCAACTCAAACCCACTCGAAAAACCTGGTCATATTAAAAAAGTGATCTTAAAGAAAAGTATAGATGATTTTTTTACTAGCTATAATGCTGTTCAGCAGAGAGTAATAAAAAGTTACACGTCATTTTTCCGATGTCCTCCCCCCCCCTATGGTGATAATTGGTGATGTTTTCTTAACTCCCCCTCCCCCTATACAGTATGACGTGATTAATGGACAAGCCCATATGTAAACTTACTGGAGTGATGGAAAAAACAATTGGCATACAAGCAGAGCAGTCACTAAATAGTGGCCCAGTATTCCCGTTAATACATCAAGGTATTATCATAATTTATTCACTATTGACGGATAAGTACCTACAATATAAATGTAATTTATTACACAACTAATGTTATTTTTCTTGTTAAAGATATATTTTTAATGTTTCTGCGTACTTCTATATCGATGGTCGTAACGTATCACAAAGTACATTCTGCGTCATTTTTCAGAATCGCGCAAAATCTTTGCTGGAATGTTTTACAGCGCGGTGAACCCCTACAGTTCCGACGTTACGATATATTAAATTACCAAAAGCAATTTATAAGTCGGCTTAGAGCTCCCCTATTACTGAGAAGGTTTAAAATATAGGAGTTAGCGAGTTGAGATGACTGATACTTAGAAATTCTGGTGTAGTGACTCCTACGTGCATGCAAAGTGACAATCCTAGCGTTACATCACATCACATCATCAGCCTATTTAAGTCTAATGCCTCTCCTTTTAGTTATGCGTAGTAGGGACGCATTAGAAGATAAATGCCCATAATCGCCACACTGGGCAAACTGTTTCGCGAGCGTAGTAGTAGGCCACTATGATGCTGCTGTCCATCATCAATCAATAAATAAACGAATTGTCAGCAGCACTTAAATTTTTTCATTGGATCTTACGGAAAGAGTTGGGGTGATGACAAATGAGTTCTTACTACTAGTGCTGTAACCACGCGGCAAGTCCTAACAATAAATAAATATAAATATGTAGAGTTGTAGAGGTCCTATGTAAATCGAAAAACCCACCTCACTAAATCGTTATAAGAATTCCTCATTCCGAACTATCCGTAAACAAAAGGATATTTGACATATAAATAGAATTAAACGGTATTAAGACAATATGTGTGATGATCTGATGATAATGGAGACTTCGGTCCTCCGAAAAATGTCGCGCGTAGTGTCACGTGTGTATACACGTGAGTTTAACTGTTTAATTATATTTATAGGTTCATATATCACGATAGTTTCAATTCATGATAATTGACCTGAAAAAAAGATATACAATATATAATCTGATTAAATGCCTTGTAACTGTATCATCCGCCTTGCTTATAGACATGAAATACCCTTCCCTGTTTAGGCAGCTATTTATAAAAGAAATTGTGCATGGCGTACATAATGACGCAGGTCGCTGTCTTAAATTATCCGCTAGGTTCGGATGGTCCGGTTCAGCTTATGGATTGCACTGTCGACCCCCCCTCCCGCAATGCGACATGGCCCGCGAGAATTTGCAAGGGGATAGCGGAATGTCTTAGGGGATGCTTTTACGAAAATAGTTTACGATCTCCATTTGCCACTAAAAATAAGTACAATATTTAGGAATGACCCAGACTTGAGAATATTTTAGAAGAATTCTTACGAAACATTCGTCTTTAATCTACGTAGCTACAACGAAGCCTAATAAATTATGTTAGTAGCTATTACTGATGAGATTCAGGAATACTAGGTATTTCGTTAGTAATGTTTTTGATAATAATTTAAGTGTTATACATATAATAAAAGATCTAATTTCATACCTGCCTGTTGGCAGGGATCGGACAAGGAGCACGGGTCAAGGAGACGCGTACCTTTGTCCAGGTTTGGACCGATATGTTACACGCTACTGATGACGAGTTCCATGAAACACAATAATAGAAAATTCACATTAACTCCTTCTTTATATGTCTTCATTATATTCTGTCTATCGTTTAGTTTAATCAAGAAAGCTATTGTACGAGTATAAGAAATCTATTTCAGCTCGGAAACACTGTGGCGCGTAATTTATCTAAAAATACACATTTAGATAGGAGAATGTCCTATTTCACGTTATTTAGGAAAAGGAAGAGAAGTTTCAGAACGAGCTTAAACATATTTAGCACCTATAGAAAACTTTACACCTTGAAAAGATTACATTAATTACACCCAACAGTGGGTTGCAAGGTGTAAAGAAGATTATGCGACTGGGTTCACAAATACTTTGCTACACGTACACTTACTTGCTTCTTATGTAACGCGTAAGCAGCTTTTCTACATGACTAAATTATTGATTTTACTAAACGTGTATTTACCCCAGAAATATTTATTTTAAAATGGAGCTTGGCACTTGAATTATTTTCTTGCTTTTATTTCTATTATTCATTTTAGTTGCACTGTGCATAACATTAATATTACACGTAGTGTATAGCATTTCCATAGGTAGGTACCGAACTAAATACCTACCATTTGAATCTTCAGGTCATACTAATTTTAGGTCAATTGTTCAACTGATTTGAATTGTTATATTTAAAGGTATTTACTTAGTGGATATCAATGTAAATATAAAGGTAAATTGACATTCTAAACTTCTGATACGGAGGAAGATAAAGTAATGTATGCAACTGTACATAATTAGGAGTTAAAACACTCGTGTTACCTTATTATGAAACAGTATTTTGTGTCTAAGTACCCGAGTACCTAGTTATTCTTAAGAGCAGTTATATTATTCAACCGTAGATGCTCGTGCTATCTCTTCACTGATGGTTTTCCATGTCAGAAAATATCTTCTTCAGGTAAAATATTGATTTATTTTTCTCAGTAGCTGAAATTAATTTACATAACGCACAATAAGTTACGTATTCTAATACTTACACGAGCATTTCATGAATCGCCCCGAAACATAATATTATTTTAGTCAAATAATCAAGGATCGGACAAACGCTCGTCATTTTGAAAACAACCCTGTTCCGTACGGTAGAAACTTCCTTATCTTATGATAATATATTTTATTTTGTAACATTTTTTTATTAACTCTAACACAAATGATCTATTTAAGAGATTCCAACTCTTAACTTACTTGTACAAAATCATGATTGTGACCAATAAACGATTCAGATTTTTTGATATTTAATTATCATTTGTGACTAATGTTATAAATTCACAATCATGGTGTGTACAAGTAAGAAGGAGTTGAGATATAAGAGTGTTATTATTTGTAATTATTATTGTTTATTTGTATTGTATGTTGCCTGCCGTGAAACTGTTCACGTGATGGCCTCATCGGAAGAGCAGTGCTGGCACTCGCTAGCAACATGCTGAGATGACGCCATTTCGTAGCATACACGCTTTTATTTGTAAAATTGTTTTTCGTTGATATTTATTGTGGTTTTTTGTGTATGTTGCGAAAAAAAAAAGAAAAAAAAAATATCTTAAATAGATACTTTAACTTTGTATAAAAAAAATCTTATAAATTAAAATATGTTAACATCATAAGATAAGGAAGTCTCTACTACACGAAATAGGGTTATGTTTTCAAAATGACGGGCGTTTGTCCAATCCTTGCAAATAATTCAAGGGAACGAATTGCCTGTTAACGCAAGTAGTTGTTTAAATGTTACTAAAGTTTATTATTGCCTTTGACTTATATATTATTGATAGTATACGGACTATAAGTACGTACCTGAAGAACAAAAATATCTCGAAAATTAGACTTATTATGAGACAATTTAAGGGGGGACTGCTACCAGCTCTAAACACCTCAAGTTCACCCTCTGTAGACCCGACCTTTTATTTTCTCAAATTCCATTTTCATTCTCTTGCAATTATTTCGTCCAATTTGTATAATTTGATTGAGCTATCTATTAAAAATGTACAATATTATGTTTCTGTAGATTTTGTGATTTAAAACGTTTGTGCTACAAGTTGTGAATTGTTTGACACGTTTTCATAGAAGTCCTAGCGTTCATAATAGCCAGCCAAGTTTGCAATAATGGAAAATGCTACTTGGTTCTAGCACAAATGGAGCGCGAGAGCAAATTGAACCGCGAGATGGATTGTCCAATTTTTTTAACTGTTAATTATTAAAAAAAGACGGGTAAACGCGATTTGAAGTCGCGCACTTGATGCGCTTCAGGTGTGTACAGCGACTGTCAATGATAAGCGTCATATTATTATGTTTTAGAAATTATAGATAATCAGGCAGCGAAACTTTGGTGCTAATGACATTAATGTCATTTTCGTCAGATGCGAAATCAATATCTCGTTTTAGTATTTTTTTATTACACATTTAATTTATTTGTGTAAGGTTAAATTGCTATTAGCTCGGCGTGCTAATGACAAACTGTTGCATCTGTCAAAGCGTGATGAAATGAATATTTCTGTTGTGTTTTGTAAGAACATCCTATATCCCAATTGATTTGCGTCATAATAAAGTCATCGCCACCAAAGTTCCGCGGCCTGTAATAAAATTAGGCAAAAAAAGCAAGTCGATAGCATTATTCTACTTTATGATATACATCAACACCGTTCGTTAGTAGAAAACAAAAAAAAATACTTTTCATAGCATTTGACGTCCACATATCGTGAAACACTTGCGCAGATATATTTTTACGTTAATTCTAATAAATATCTTTTTTTTTTACTAAAACTACATATGAACTCAAGTTTAAGGTTTCATGGTGATAAAATCAAGATTGTGTTCTAAGGTTACGTGATTGTTAAATAATGCTTGTTTTTAGGTTTGTTTAAAATTATGTTTTCTACTGATGAATGGTATACTTAAACGTACGTCATAACGAAGGCGTTCACAAAGGACAAGATGGTGGTTTAAAACATTTGAAGTAAGAATTTACTTAAGTAGATACTTAAAAATAATATAAAACAATACTATATGTGACCGTCCATGGCTATAGGTCCCTTATGGCAGGTATTGAGTTAAGCACAGATCCTAAATCTACATTAAATAAGCTATCTAATACAGAAAAAACACGAGTCTAAGTCTGATACTTAAAAAATATAAAAACATTAAACTGACACATGCTAAAAATGCACTTTTGAGAAATCGTCAAATGAAGTTTGAACCTTGTTTTAAGTGTGTTCCCATTGGAAGTTACATGGGTTATGATTGATTTCGTATCTTAAGGGGTTCTTCCTTGGAACTCAGTTATGGTTTTTTTAATGTGACGTTCAAATCGTGAAAAAACCCCCTTTGAAAAGAGCAACACGCTCATATGAACGGAATAATTAAAAAATATTTTTTTCGGTTTTCCTTTTATATATTGTAATTTGAACCATTGTATATAGTAGAACATATTTGACCTTACATTTTAGGATAGAAATGAAAGTCACATAGTCAACGAAATATGTTTATTTTAATTAAATGTGATAATTAATATCACTCAAATCTTTCCTAGAACAATAACAAATTTGGTATAGTAGGTATGTTCTAAATTAATTTTAAACAGTCCACAAGAGTATCACAAAAGTATTAATATTATTCTACAGGTCACACTTTTTCGTTTATCGACGATTAAAGTTACGTAAAAATCACAATTTCACTCCCATACATTTGGGAAAAGGGCCCTTATGGCCAATCACAGACAAAACATGTTGATTATTATAATAAGGCACCATATTAACTTAATTTTTTTGCTTATCTTGTACCAAAACTGCAATTCGAACAAGAAATGTTATTATAATTTTACTAAAAATATTGATCGGTAATGAGTAATTTTCACTTAAAGTCAACGTTAATTAATTCACATAAAGTACCTGCCTAGTGATCCCGAAAGATAACACAATATGTCAGCCTCCGTAGCCTAGTTGGTAGTGACCCTGCCTACGAAGCTGGAGGTTCCGGGTTCGAATCCCGGCGAGGGCATTATTTGTGTATTTATTTATCACAAATATTTGTTCCTTGGTCATGGCTGTCTATGTATTTAAGTATCTATATGTATATATTTATTATATATATCGTCGCCTGGTACCCACATCACAAGCCTTAATTGAGCTTACCGTGGGACTAGGTTGATTTGTGTAAAATGTCTCAAGATATTTATTTATTTATTTATTTTATTTTTATGTATTGTTCACAGTCCGTTATTACTAAAAAAATATTCATAAATTACGTGAGGACATTTTAGGTGATTTTTGGTCAAAAATCATGGTCAAATATGAAAAATGCGAAAAATTAAACCAGACACACCGCGTGAAGAGGTCGAGATGCAAATTGTCGCGAGTAAGTAGGAAAGAGATGGTAATAGTGGCGGTGTAACGCAAAGGAATGATGCCATCGAGAGACGTTTTGAAGTCAGTCGAGAAATGTAGTAGGTAGGCCTACCTACACGTAAATTAAAATTTAAAACGACCGTAGGTACTGAAGTACCTAAAGCACTTTATGTGATTATACCTATGTACAGATTTATATTTTAGCTTAAAGTTGTTTATAATATCAGATATGACTACCATGGATTTCACGAAAGCTGCCGTGACTGATTAGTGCGTACCATCAGGGCAGCCGTATACTTTCTTACAACCGCCATAGTATAAAAAAGGAAAAATTGCAAACAAATACTTGTAAACAAATTTAATGATTTTATATATACATATATGTTGAGCTTTGATGTCATTTTTGTATGCTATTTCCACAAGGGACCTTTTCTACTAAACTTTGAACTCAAATTTAGTAAAGAAATAATTAACGTACACAGCTGACACCAAGGTACACATGTACTCCTGTTTGTATATTTTACTATTTTACGTAAAAAGAAAAAATTATAATTTTGAATGGTTTTACAAAATCGCCAATATCTCCGTAACTAGAAACTACCATAAGGTACCTTTTCTTATGGACGGTCACATATAGGCTCAAAAAAAGAAAATAAGATAAACAACTAGATACTAGATTACTTAATACTGGCACGTTGTACACCATCATAAACACTGGTTCTTTTATTACACATTTAAAAATGGAATGCTCGTTTGATCAAAGTTATGTTGCTTAAATATTTTGTTTCTGAATGAATCTGCCGGGAATTTGCTGCAACGATGAAGTATCTACACTCGACGTGATTTTCGGATTATTAAGTATTTATTATGAGATTAAAAAACGTTTAAAGCATCAAAATTTTTTTAAACTCTTAGTTTCAACTTTCAGTGATTCTGCTTCTTCGCGTGCAATAATTTTTAATTGGTTTGCTGAATTCAAAAGTGGGAGGATTAGTTTTGAAGATGAGCCTAAGACCGGAAGGCCACCAACCGCAGTTACTCATAAAAATGTGCAAGCTGTGAAAGAAATATTCGTGAGAACTGGCGAATTACATACGTAGTCGAGCTTAAGCGAAAACTGGGCATTGCATCAGCGGCATTACAAACAAATTATACACGAACAGCTATCACTTCGTAAGCGTTGTTCAAAACGGTTGCCTCACAAAGTTAGTGAACTCGCGTGGATTGGTGAAAATTTATAATAGAAAAAATCGGTATCGTGCTTTGCAGCCGATGGTAGGTATGGTGCTTTGAAGGTGAACCGACTCCAACAAAATGTCGTCAAGCACGCAACAACCAATGGATACCAATTTTTTCTGCAAAACGGCGCACATTGCAAGTGTGGTGCTGGAGGATCAACGAATAGTTAACTCAGAATGGTATGTCACCGTTTCTTCTCTACAAGTATTATCAGCTTGGTGTGACAAGTGGTCGTAGTCAGGAACCCGGCACCTGCTCTGGCACTACGACAACGGCGCACCCCACACTTCAGCTAAAACAATCGATTTTTTGTTTAATAAAAACATCTCTATCTTGCCTCATCCACATATTGCCCTGAACTAGCACCCTGTGATTTTTACTTGTTTCAATAAATAAAGCAAACTTAAAAATAACAGTAAGGAAGACGTGTATACCTGCATAATTATTGTAACTATGATATTTCTGAGGTGACTACAGGAGAGTGTCGGTATTTTTCAAGTGGTTTTATCGGATGGAAAAGTGTATTCATGGTGAATACTTTGAATAAATGAATATCTACCTACATTAAAGAATAAACATAAAAAATAAACGTAATTTTTGAATAGATACTAGTAGAAGAACTCAATTCTTTTGGTATGACCCTCGTAGCAATCACGCCGAAAAGTACAAAAACCACAAACGGTACCTTCCCTATACATAAAGTGACGGTGAATTTGGTTTTCGTTTCAATCCTAACGTATGATATATCGTTCGATAGGAAGGTAGGTACTTAAAAAAGACTGAGGATTTACTCAAACCATTTTTTGATAAAGTTATAATTTTCGGAAATAATAATTCTGGAACATTAAAATAAGAGTTCTTAATTCATAAATGTTGGCTGAACTATTGAACCAAATTTGAAGATTAAGGTATTATTTCGATACAGAATTTTTGATTTAGAAATGGATAGAAAGTTAATACGTAACGCCGCGGCATCTCATGGTAGACACACTGGTAACGTCATCAACATCATGGAGGCACCCACCCTGCGCTTTCCGGTACGTGGCCGCCACTCGACTGGCCACTGATAACGTGCAAACTCGGATTTCACACATTTTGGACTAAATTAAGATATTAAAATGATTTCTAGCCTGCTAGGAATTAATTTCTGAAAATTATCTAATATTCTTGTCCTAAGATGATAGTGTATTTTTCTGCATTGATGAGACAGTCAGATCAATATAATAATACGAAGAAAGAAAAATACTATACACTACAAGTACTACAACTGTATAAGTATTATCTTATTCTTATAATTTCCATTGCACTTGACGGTGACAACAAAATCAATGTTTGGATACCATATCGTTACCAAATAAATTTCGAACAGGAAGGTTCTTAGCCCTTAAATTAGCAAATTAACCCTTAGATGCATACAGTATCAAAAACGATACGACCGAAATGACACATGTCGAAATAAGTAATCAATTGCGACTGTCACACTGAGCAACAGAGTTCTAATTGGCATCGATTGTTTATATAAGTCATTTCAGAAATAGAATGTGTGATACCATATGCACCTAAGGGTTAAAAAAATGTGCGTTCTAGCCTCCTCGCCATTGTGAAGAGCAGAAAATACTGTCTTAAAAAAAAAACAAAAATAGGTCGAAGAAGAACATGCCAAATTAAGGGTTGGTAAGGACTTTGCTAAGGAGCTACTTGAATGTATGTAATAACAAGATTCTTATGTTTGTTGTGAAAAGGGTACATTTGTAGAAAATAAATACGTCACAGTGAGTCAGTTGCAGATCTGTGATTTGGCAGCGCTGAGTCAGCATCGGTGGCGCCGTCTCGGCGCGTCCCCCGAGGAAGAATAATCCCAGATCGTCACTGGCCACTTTATTTTGACCTCCACAAACACTAAAAACTAGTTGCAAACAATACAAATAATATGTGATGCAAGTATACGCTGAGATCATGTTACACTGGCGATTTCTGTTTATCGTTAAATGTGTCTGGTATGCATTCGTGGGGGTGCAGTTTTAGGCGAATTCTTTGGTCGTATTATCCAGGGGAGCATATTCGCTTGGAATATCTAGGTTAAGTATATTTTGGTTATTCGAATGTAAGGAATATTAAAATTTTATATAATAACATTATTAACTATAAAATATATTTCGTAAGCGAAATAAGGCTGCGTTTCCACCAGAGATGTGCGAGGATGTGTTTTCATACAAATGACACCTATTAATGACTCGAGCGAGGTGTCATTTGTAAGGAAACACATCCTCACACATCTCTGGTGGAAACGCAGCCTAAACATTAAAATGCTTTTCGTACAGTCAACCAATTTGAACCCTAGGCCACTCAGAAGCCAGGAAGGGAGTGTTTTAAATCGACAGTTAGTAATTCCCTTTTTGCACTGACGAAAACGAAGTTCCGACCACTTCTAGTACTAGTGCATGATAAAAGTACCCACTGAAAAAAGTTCAAAATTTACCACAATCCCAGTTGAAGTACGAAAAAAAGTAAATATTCTGAAGATATTATTTACTGTGCAGGTTTCCCCTGCAGATTTGTTTCACCAATAAAAGTTTCTTAAGCAGTAATCGCGAGTCTATATTAATTCGCATAATTTATTACGCATACTCAAATTGGCATAGCGTTGTTAAGCATACTATTTAAGTGGCATAAGTATAATTTCGCATAAACGATTACGCATAATGTATTTACGTATAACGTAAACTATCATAACGATAATTTGGAATAATTAGGATAAGCATAATACTAATTGGTATACTAAATGAAAGGTATAAAATATAATAGATAAAATAATAATGACCGATCATATATTGCTTAGCGAAACCAATACAATATACCTAATATTTTTGCCAAGTTACTGTCGATTAGTACGTATTAAATATAGTACATTACTGCAGACGCCGGGAAAGATGGGCTTACCGGCTGAGTAGGTATGGATAGTGATACGAAGCCGATAAGCCCATTTCACGGCGAGGCGTGTATAGTGCTTTTCTCAAACATAATATGGAATAAAAAATACGACAATAAAAAAAAAACAGAATTTAGCAGTTTAGCCTGTTCATGAAAACCGACGCCATGTTTAAAAAAAATATTTCTTACCGGCCTAGGCCGTTAAATTCGTATGAAAATCCTTTACTATTATCTCGAGGTCATCCGCCTGCAACGTCATACTTTAAAGCGTATTATGACGAACATAATGACAACATTTCATTGCATGTTTGAGAAAATAATATTATTATATACTATATATTGCTTCCGATTTAAAACTAGTTTAGACTTTTCTTTTACTTGTGCGTAGGTAAAACAGTTAATGGTCTTGACATATTTTATACCACATGACATAGGTACATGTATACCTACCTACTTATATTTTTATAGTAAATATTGATTAGCAATTTATAATGTTCATAAATACGGCGCGTGTATTTTATACGGGATACAGTTATCGTTTTGTGATCGTAGAAATCATGGTATAAGTAAATAGGTTCCCCAGATCCTATTTTAAGCATAGGTATATAGGTACAAAAAAGCGGTGGTGGCTCAGTGGTTTAGACGTTTGACTTTCATTCCGGAGGTCGTGGGTTCAAATCCTGGCTCGTACCAATGAGATTTTCCGAAACTTATGTACGGAATATCAGATGATATTTACCATTCGCTTTCGGTGAAGGAAAACATCGTGAGGAAACCTGCATACATCCGCGAAGAAATTCAAAGGTGTATGTGAAGTTCCCAACCCGCTTAGGGCCAGCGTGGGGACTATAGCCCAATCCCTCTCATAATGAGAGGAGGCCTGTGCCCAGCAGTGGGACATTATATAGGCTGAAATATTATTATTATTATATTATATAGGTACGCCCGTATTAAATAGGTACGCACTCTACGTGGGCCTTATGCGCCTACCAAGATGTGATTTCTTTACTAATACAATTGATTATTAAATACCTAATGTTTTATTAAATTGACTGTATCTGACGTGATCATTAGGATGTGTAGGATATATCGACGAAAGCTAGGCTTCAACTTCGCTTCGTCGCTCCTGCTTATTAGTCTTTTGAACTTAACCTTACGGTCTTGGTTTTACCGTGATCTGCCTCATTCGCTTGATTTCTAAGTTTATGCTAATCCATGTTAGGATGAATAAAGTTATATTTAATAATGTTATGCATATTTCAATTATACATAATCAGTAATATGCGTATTAAGCATTATGGGATTTTATTATTTTGCCTATTCAATATTATGCTTAATTATTTATGCCAAATCCGTTATGCGAATTCATATTAGGACTATTAATATTAGGCATATTAAAGGGGACCCAGTAATCGCATCTGTGCCTACTCAGTTTGTATCTATCTATCTAACCGCGCCGGCCTACTTGGTGAAATTTGGCTATAATATTATACAAGGTGTAAGTCTAATACGGGCGAAGCTCTTAACGGTGTTAGTTTAGGACATAATAAGTACTTTTTAAATTCATAATTAGGTCCACGTGTGGCCACGATCATACCTGCTGGTAAGTGACGATGCAGTTTATGGAGAAGCACGCTTACCTTATATTTAGATAACTTTTACTTCAAATTACAGCAACAAAATTACCTATCTATTAGGTATACAAAATAATTCGGCGCGCAATGTAGAGCAACACACTCAAGTTAAACGCTCGTTGACAACTAATTTCGACATAACTGCCATATCAATATTAACAAATGTTAGTACCTACATTGCTGCTCCAAAAAGTAAAAAAAAAAATGTGGGGTCATAATTAATTGTGACGTAATAAAACCTCGTGATCCATTATTACATTAATGAATTCCGTACCTGGTTTAATTTATCGCCCATATTAGATTTACACGCGGTATGTCGCTTGGGTGAGTAGAGTACAAACAATAGACTAGGCAACCTCCGTAGATTGTGGTGTACTCTCTTTTATGAATCTAACTTCCTAATATTATGTGGCATAGCATGCAGATTTTTACAAAGTTCTTAGCGATAGGTAATACAGATCTAATAATTAACAAATAATAATATTTTTTCTGAATTTAGTCATAATATCAGTAGCTTATTTTAAGTGATGGAAATACTAACGTGACACGTGACTAAATAATATTACTTGAATCGACGCATCTATCCAACTTTTCTTTGCCATCGTTTTTTTAGTGTAATGACTATCGCGAAGACATTTTTATTTTTACGATGTAAAAGGGAAACAGAGAAAAGGCGGGTTGCAGTAAAAAAGCAGTTAAACTCATCGTTATGAAGCGTAAACCAAGTTATTGACTTTTTTAATTCTTTTGGTGACTGCTTTTTTGGAATCAGTTAAGTACGAGTACATAACTAGGTTAGACATTTATCTATAAAATGTCATAATTATGTCTGGAGAGAAAGATGCCAGGCAGCTTAACACAAAGTAATTACAATTTCTGTCGCTAAACCAAAATTCTGACAATAGATTTTCACACTTCCATGCAATGTCATTTTAAGTCTTCTCTTGTCGATAAAAAGTTTGTTCACGAAGGAAAGTTGACTTGCTTTGGAATCCCATTTATTTGTCAAAATGACTAGTAGGTAGGTAAGTACTTCACACCACTATATTGAGAACGCGAAAAGAAAGAGTTGCAGGCCAAGTAGATACAGATAGATGCAGCCAGCAACTCAGTTTCTCACCGAGCTTTGTATAGTGCTTTCCTCAAACTTGCAATGAAATGAAAACTTGATTTAAATCAGGTTGAAGTAACTTTTTACTTGATGACATTTGCATTACTTAGTTCTAATGTATTTTATGGTTCAAAACCAAGATGAATTTGATTTTTACAAACAAACTTAAATTGCTAATAATATACACGGTGGAATTTAATCGGTGAACAGGAACCCATTTTTCTAATTCAGTAATCGATGGCGGTCACGTTTATGTAGTACTTAAGTGGAACCAAGTTTTTTTTTTAGCATAACAAATTTTTATGTTGAAATTAAACTTTAATTAAAATTTATTGTCACCCTACTAATGGTTTAGTCTGAAAAGTTTAATACCTCTTTTCAAACTATCAGCCATGCATCTCTCTTATTTTACATAGGAATAGAGTCTATCGCAAAAATTAAAGCATGTGAGTGGTTATTGCTCATTTATGTTTTAAGTTTCTATGGCTGATAGTTTGAAAAGAGGTATTAAACTTTTCAGACTAAACCATTAGCAGGGTGACAATAAATTTTAATTTCAACATAAAAAAAAATTATGCTAAAAAAAAACTTGGTTCCACTTAAGTACTACATAAACGTGACCGCCATCGATTACTGAATTAGAAAAATGGGTTCCTGTTCACCGATTAAATTCCACCGTGTATAGGTCTAGATGTCTCATGCTGCATGAAATTATTTAAAATAAATATATTGTTTTTAAACATAGTTTTCAGAGTTCAAAGACACGCCATCAATTAGCTAGTAGTTGAAAATGGGATTTTGTTAATTTTAGTCAAAGGAGTTTTCAGAAACATACAATTTTTCTAGTACTGTATTACCATATCTCATGGGCTTTAACTTGTATTTTGTACCGTCTATGTCTGTATTTCAATCAAAATTTTAATAAAAATTGAATGTAATCAACACGTATTTATGGACTAAAGGAAAACAAGGCTATATTTTCATTGACATATTAGTACAGCGGTACAATTTACCGTGTTAAATTCGTTACGAGCCGGGGTAGATTCGTCCGATGCCTCCTTTTCTATGGATAGCATAAGTAGTATGTAGTAGTTTTGGGATAGCAGGCTATCCCTCGGCATGGAAATTTTAACGTTAGTCATCCCTAATCCATTCAGTAGTATAGGTAAATCTATTTTTCGTTTAAAACTTCCATTAATTAACTGAATACACCTTAGCTAGGTAGATAGACCTGATAAACCCGACGAATCTGTTATTGGGTCAAACGTTATGAGAATATGCATGTGCCAACCTGACTAATACTGTTGAAAGCTTACAAATGGATTGGAGAAGCCTGGACAGATGTTAATAAAAGAGGAACGGACGGTCTATCTCGCGGTGACATACACACTGTTGTATCAATCAGGTCCTAAGGCTACTAACGAGGTTTTCTGGGTTTAAGTTTCATTTAGTTAGGGGGCTACCTTGATCTACTAATGCGATTCAATGTAGGACCTTATCTGAATCGCGATGTGTCAGTTCCACAGAATAACTGTCAAAAACTGACAAGCTGAACCTAAATTGAATCGCATTTATATATTTGAACTTCAATAATCATTACTTAACCATTATATCACATAATGCAGGCCATTGCCTGCTGATTTCGTGGCAATACAAAGATTCCGTTTTTCCTTTTGAGATACGGAACCGTAAATTATAGCTTGAAAGTGGCGTCACGTTTCTGACGTCGTTTAACACCCCGACAAATGCAAAATAATGTTTTAAATAACAGTTTGTGTTATGTTTTAACCAAAAAAAACGTAATGATATCCAAAACGTAATCTACATTTTTCACTCCATTTATGTAGATACATGACATGATGTAATATCGTATAATCTTCTTGGAATAGCTTCCAAACTTACCAGATGTGAAGGTTATAAATAAGATCAATCTATATTGTATCCAAAAATAAATAAATAAATACATAATCATACCAATTCTACAATTTGCATTATGGGCTAAATTTCTTTGTAAAAACTAGTTAGATTCCTTGGAATACAAGAAAGTCACACTGTCTCTTCTTTTCTTATTATCCTCGAATGATAAATAATGCAATTAGTAAGTATACTTTTCGAGTCATTGAAATAAACAACTCAGCAGTTCTTTGTTTCAATGCTCTTCTTCTCTAAAAATTGTGAAAATTTAAGGAAGCATAACGAAAACTTTTGTTGTGGGTAGTTCCGGTACACAATAAACACTGTAAACACTGCAAGTTTCAAACCGCTTTGTTGTACAAGTTAAAGGATAGTGTTACGTGTAGTTTGTCAGTAATAAGTTGTTATTTAGGCAGCTTTTACGGGAAGGTAACTGGTAAATATTATTTTAGTTTTTTTATAGCCATATTTTAGATTTTTTTATAAGGCCATTACTTATGTGCCAACTCTACGTTGAATGTTATTAGCAAAGCCCGGACGACGGGTGCAAAAATGAACTTTTCACTAGTGCTTGATGAAATATCGACTATTCTATCGACGTCCATATGAACAATTATTGAATTTGAAATTTATAGATTATACTTATATTGTTTCCCTTGTAGTTCCACTTCTTTTCTAGATATCAAATTATATAAAATGTTTGAAATTGAAACCACCTACTTTTTTAGTCAACACATTCTGATATTTTTTATTAATTTCGCTTTGAGGATGTAAAAGTAATCTTAACAAGTGCACTTTGAACTTTTGAACGATATTCACGCTGGTTTTTAGACTTTAATTTAATTTTGTAACTGTTCTATGGTACTAGGTGTTATTGCTCCCGTCATCCCGGGTTTGGTTATTAGTCGCTTCCATTTTAAAAAGTATAATATTGTTACGTTCGTGGGGTGGGTTTTCTATAGAAAATGTATAAATAAGCCACTAATTAAAACTGACACTTTAATTACTAATTAAAGGAACAAACAGTAAACTAAAACACTGATCACACACTTAACACTTCACAAACTCGCAGTTAGATTCGCAGTCTTCGCTCTTAATGTTAGCTCTTCGCTGTCTCGATAGAAACTACTCCCGGCCGGGTCATGCTGTGTATTTATACCAGCCACTCAAATCTACAAAGTACGAGAAGATTCGACTCTAGAAAGTTCCCGAGTTAGGTGCGCGAACATTCTAGAGTATCGCTGTCTCTTTCTACAGGTTTCTCTTTCACACCCGTCCAGAATGTTCTCTCTATAGCTGTCTCGTTCACATCTTTCCAGAACATTCTTTCGTGCTGTCTCTATCTAATAGTGCTTTCTCTTTCACTCCTATGGGAAATTTAGCTATATACCGATTTGTACTTGAGAGGCCCAAAAGGGGTCCTGAAAACGCCTTAAAACGGGTTTTCAGGTTATTGTGCCATCCGATAGAGGGTATCCTGAAACGGCCTGAAAACATGTTTCAGGCGCCTAAAAACGACGGTATCTGGGGTGAATATTTGACTTTGTAGTATGTGAAAGAGGACCTTCTGAAACGGCCTGAAAACGCATTTCAGCCTGCTGAAAACGCTTCTAACGTGTCTAAAATCATATTTGTAGTTTTTATCATGCCACCGGCGTAACACTACCCCCTCCTAAGACATGCTCGTCCCGAGCATCATTATTTCCGTGGTATTTGGCGAGCCGGTCAACGTGAACAATCTTGCATGAGCTTCGTAAATTCCTCCGTATCCGATCATCATCAGCCTATGATAGTCCACTGCAGGACGTAGGCCTCTCCTATTAATTATGCGTATAGACGCATTAGGAGGTAAATGCCCATAATCGCCACGCTGGGCAAGCGGATTGGCGATCGCAGTAATGTGTCCACTATGATGACGCTGCTGCCCATCATCAATCTTTTATCAAATAATAGTTAGTGACACTTCAATCCCTTAGTCGACTCTTACGACACCCGCAGGAGGAGTTGGGGTGGTGACAAATGTATTCTTACTGCCGTCACCACACGGCCGTATCCGATACGTAACGTCATTGATCTTCGTAACCACTGTACGAGCTGCCATCCATGGTTTACCGTTCGATACTTTTTCCACAACTACACATCGACGACCTCCCTGACTTGCTGTTCCTGGTAAACGCACTGGGACTCGAACCTGTGCCTTTGGTAGGAACACAGTTCTTCTAGAGCAGTAAACATTCCCACTAATTCTTCCTTCCATAGGAACCTCATCAAATCTAGTTTTCAGGACTCCAACTTCCATGTCAATTTTATAACCATGGCACCTCATAAAATCTAGTCCAATAATACAGTCATCAATTATGTCGGCAACAATCACTTTGTGCCGATAAATGTGCTTGCCGATTCTTAAATCCACTCCTGTCTCTCCCTTGATGGGAATGTACTGGCCAGTGGCTGTAAGCAGCTGTAGATGCGTCGGTTGGACTACATGACCTCGAGTCAGGTGTTTCAGAAGCCAAGAATTAATCACCGTCCGAGAAGCTCCGGTGTCGATAGTAAGGTTACATGGTATTCCACCAATTTCTCCCTTGACGACCAGACTATTCCCGTCGTTGACTTGTGAAATCACTACTGGGACATTTCGACCTCCAGCCAGCACTCGTCCCTTAGTCCTGGCTCTTACTCGTTTCCCTGCTGCGGCTCTGGTTGTACAGAGCCCTTATCCCTGGTCACAGGGGATTCATCTCGTTCTCTCCTGCTGCTTCTTTTCGGGCAACTAGTTTATATATGGCCACGTTCTCCACAATGGTAGCATCGTGGCCCAAACTTCCGATGAGGTGCAATCCTTCTTTTCGGGCAACTAGTTTGTATATGGCCAAGTTCTCCACAATGGTAACATCGTGGCCCAAACTTCCGATGAGGTGCAATGCTTCTTTTCGGGCAACTAGTTTGTATATGGCCACGTTCTCCACAATGGTAACATCGTGGCCCAAACTTCCGATGAGGTGCAATCCTTCTTTTCGGACAACTAGTTTGTATATGGCCCCGTTCTCCACAATGGTAACATCGCGGCCCAAACTCCCGACGAGGTGCCATCGGCTCCCTAGCAGATACCTCACGTAGCTTATACGATCTTGATGGATCTTGGCGTACAGCTTCAACTTCTAGGGCATGAGCTACGGCATCCTTAAGGCTTTCGTGGTGCCCTAGTCGTACTGCCGCCCTTACTTCCAAATCTCGGATCCCATCAACAAATGCCTGCACCAGCATGGTTTTTATTAAAGAGTCAGCTGAACGTTGGTATGCCTTTCTGACCAGCTTTTCAATTTCCAGGGCCCATTGTTGCAATGTCTCATTACGACCCTGCGTTCTGTCTTTCAGCTGAGCTCGATAGACATGTTCTAGATGACTGTCTCCGTAACGGGCTTTTAATGCTTCTAGAAGCCGGTCATAAGTTTGCTCTTTTCCAAGAGCTTCTAGAATTGTAAGAGCCTCGTCACGAAGTGCCAGCGTCAGAGCCGTCATTGCTTGCTCCTTACTCCAACCGTTTGCTTTGGACACGGACTCAAACTGTAGCTTGTACGCCGCCCACGAAGATGTTCCATCAAAAGGAGGCGCCTTAAATTTTCCACCTCCCGGCACAGATACCTCAGGTGCGCAGGTTCTGATGCCACTAGCTACTTTTAATTCAAGCTTCTGGAGGCGACGCTCAACCGCTTCCTCTACAACATGAATCTTGTTCTCCATGTCACTGAGCTTCCCTTGGACTTCGTACATTTCTTGCTTCCATTCAGTAGCAGCCTTGTGCAACTCTTGAAGAATCAATTTCGACTGTTCTTCTTGTTTCCGCGACAGTTCTTCTTGTTTCCGCAACTGCTCCTTCAGGAGAATCAGAATAGTTCTGAGGTCTACGTCTTGAGTACTCTTAGCCTGCAAACCAGACGTTCCGGGCTTAGATGCAGTATCCTCACATGCTAGAGGTTCTTCAGGTACTGCAATATCCTCCCGCGCTGCAGGTTCCTCGCGTGCAGCTTGGTTCCGGGTCACAACTCCTTTTGGCTCGGTCTCGTTGTCACGTGGCGTTATACCCATTTTCTATCCCACTTCTGACACCAAATGTTACGTTCGTGGGGTGGGTTTTCTATAGAAAATGTATAAATAAGCCACTAATTAAAACTGACACTTTAATTACTAATTAAAGGAACAAACAGTAAACTAAAACACTGATCACACACTTAACACTTCACAAACTCGCAGTTAGATTCGCAGTCTTCGCTCTTAATGTTAGCTCTTCGCTGTCTCGATAGAAACTACTCCCGGCCGGGTCATGCTGTGTATTTATACCAGCCACTCAATTCTACAAAGTACGAGAAGATTCGACTCTAGAAAGTTCCCGAGTTAGGTGCGCGAACATTCTAGAGTATCGCTGTCTCTTTCTACAGGTTTCTCTTTCACACCCGTCCAGAATGTTCTCTCTATAGCTGTCTCGTTCACATCTTTCCAGAACATTCTTTCGTGCTGTCTCTATCTAATAGTGCTTTCTCTTTCACTCCTATGGGAAATTTAGCTATATACCGATTTGTACTTGAGAGGCCCAAAAGGGGTCCTGAAAACGCCTTAAAACGGGTTTTCAGGTTATTGTGCCATCCGATAGAGGGTATCCTGAAACGGCCTGAAAACATGTTTCAGGCGCCTAAAAACGACGGTATCTGGGGTGAATATTTGACTTTGTAGTATGTGAAAGAGGACCTTCTGAAACGGCCTGAAAACGCATTTCAGCCTGCTGAAAACGCTTCTAACGTGTCTAAAATCATATTTGTAGTTTTTATCATGCCACCGGCGTAACAATATTTAAGTCATACAAAATATTACATGAGAACGGGCTCCGAACGGGCTAGGAACTCCGAAACATGTTGCGCGTAGTGACTTTAACAGTTTAATTGTATTTATAGTTAAATATTACACGCTTAAAACAGTGCAGTTCTTAATACATATATATCACCTTGAGATATCATATATTCTGTTGTATTTATTTTAGAACGCTTCGTATACATTTGAATAAATAAACACATATCAAGGAAATAATTTTAAACACCTGTACTCGTAAATTCTGTTCTGAACATTAGCCATACCATGAGTTGGCAACTAACCGGTTAGTTTAGCATTTACTCGATACATAGTAGTGCATCACGTTCGCTCCAACACATAAGTGCGAGGATGACTGCTTTACGTATCGAGTAAATGTTAAAATAACCGCTACTTGTCTATTCATGGTATGGCAACAGGAACAAATATATTATAAATTTTACGTCCATTACCTACTAGGTAATTCGTGCATGAAACGCTATTGGAACCAAGACTGTTTCAGAGTTATTTTTAAAGTAAAACACCTGCTATAAGTAATAATTTATGTATAATTATACTTTTATCACTGACTGTAACCTGCAAGAAACGAATGAACAAGATCATAATATCATAAACTAAGTAATATTATCTGCTCTGAAACTTTAGCTGCAAGCTGACATTTATTTATTTATAGAATAGTAAAATCTTTAGAAGTATATTAGCAGTACTTAGAAGGATTTCTGTTTTCCACAATAGTTTATTTGTTGTATATGTCTAAGAATGTTTTATTCATAATTTATTTGCTCGTGAATACACTGGAAAAATAATATCGTAGCGTTATAACAAGTAACTAGAAGTGATTTGGACTTCGAAGGTTTTAATGAGCATTCACTTTTTGGATAGGTTTAAAAATTCACTCGTCGTAGTCACTAGGCATGGTTAACTAACACATTTTTTATTTCACTAGCTAGTTCATTGTTTTGAGTTACAGTCAACAAAAAAAAGGTCTACCACTTTTTCGAGTCTATTTAATGAAAAAAATATAGTAGGTGTATACTCGTACATTTTTATTGACTGTACAGTCACACCCTGACGTATTAGATATTTCGACGGAAAAAATACACACTCCGAATAATAATGTAAAATAACTACAATATAACAACTGTTTACTAATTTAACAAGTATTCTCTTTCGCTAAAGCCTTAAAGGTTATTTCTCAAAAAAGAAAGCTGAAACACATAAAAAAGGCCATTGGCAAAGTAACATAACGGCCGGCGTGTGCCGTGGAAGAGCAATTTGCGACATCCAACTTTACCTGGTCCCAAGTTTTCTTGATATATGACTGCGGTAGACAGTCATATATAAAGTTCTCGGGAAATTCTGAGATCGACTTTTAAAAAAGTCCATGATATCATATTTAAAACGATTTTTTTGTGTCAACTAGCTGACATTTACCCGTTTATTTTCCTGATAATAAAATTATTATTTAATGTCCATCCACTAACATTAACAATTGTACTGTAACTAAGTACCTATTCTACAGTACCTAAGTCAACATTTCATGAACATAGTACCTATATTTCGGTAATTTTGTACTTAAATCTGTTATAAATTATATTATATATAAATGCATAATTATATATTTCAAAAACATTTTTGAAATAATTATGTACATACGAGTGCCTATTTTTTCTAGTTCTTTGCTGGAATTTTAAAAAGAAGGACGCAATCAAAATGACACTGAGTTAGACAGACAGGCAAGCATAGATAAACTATAAGGGTTCCTTGTTTACTACAGAACCCTAAAAAACTCGTATTTCAAATTTGTGATTGTAACCTCAACAGTCTATTTTAAGTAGACCCACGTCACGAGTAAGTGAAATACGTATACGAGTGGTACATGACATACAAATCTACAAAAGTCTGCATGGTCCATTATGTTATTATATGGTCCGACGACTGGGTGCTTAGACAAGTTGCCAATCGCTAACGCTTAATCGTAAGCGAAAGGCAGCTGTCGTCGTCGCACTAATATGAAAGAGTGACAGAGAGCGAAAACTGCGATACGCTACTAAGCGCTAGCGATTGGCAACTTGGCTAAGCATCCTGGTCAGTTAAAAATGTTTTGTTTATGAACTGCGTAAAATACGAGAACGAAATCGTAAAACCAAAATTCGTTTAAGTTCGTTAAAATTATTATCCCGTGTGCGGTAACAAAATTCAGCCTGACCGTTGGATAGAATTACAAGAGGGTAGCCACACAGGAATATATTCCGGCCAGTTTAAATTAAAAGTGTTAAGTGAAGTATCTGTTTCTATTCCCAAGTACCGTACAGTAGGTAAATATTATAATAAATAAATAATATACATCTTGGACATCTTACACAAATCAGCCCCACTTCAGATCAATTAAGGCTTTTAATGTGTGTACCAGGCGACGGTACATTATAGCTAATAGATATCATCATCATCATCATCATATCAGCCGAAAGACGTCCATTGCTGAACATAGGCTTCCCCCAAAGACTGCCACATGACCGGTCCTGCGCCACCCGCATCCAGCGGACTCCTGCGACCTTCACCAGGTCGCATAGACATACATATAGATTATTAAAAACATAGACAGCTATGATCAATGAACAAATATTTGTGATAAATAAATACACAAATAATGCCCTCGCCGGGACTCGAACCTCCAGCTTCGTAGGCAGGGTCACTACCAACTTGGCTACGGAGGCTGACTAGATAGACTAGAAATATTGGTACCTACTTTATTGTAGACTGCTTATTAACGCCATAGTGTAGTTTCGACTGCACGTTCCATGTATGAGAAGAAATGTATTGAGTTGTCCGTATTCAGCTAAGGAATGTTTCCAGATTTTATTTACAGAGTACCTCATATACTTTATTAAACTACTTACGTGTTACCTACAATTATATACAAAACGATAGCGAGGTGACCAATATCTAAAAATCCGCGAAATTATTCAGTTAAGCATTAAAATACATATATTCAGTCAGATGAATATTAGCTCTGTTTTTTCTCTCTCATGACATGACTGAAGAAAAAGTGATAATTTTAACTACCAGATATTTTTAATAATTAAAGATTTCAAAAACTGCCCTATTTTAATAATTAAACCTATCATACATTAATTTACTAGGGTATTCATTACGCTCATTATGCATAAAGAACTGTTTAATTCATTTAAAACCGTGGTATAAAAATATTGAAAATACAGTGGTATAATGAAGTACACTATCTTATTAATATCGACATGACCATGAGGTCATTTACAGCGTGTGTATTTGATACGGGCGAATATTTTAATGGCGATTACTATCGGATCTAGGGAACATGAGGACAGTGTCATGTCAGTTGGACGGCATACATTGCTGCTGGGTTGCACTTTAGAAAAATCATTACACCTAATTAACAGCAAAATTTAATGAAACGATTATCTTATACGATTTGTAGGATCAGATATTATAGCTGGATTAATTAATCGCCGGTACAAAATACACACGCTATATAACACCTTCGCTGCGGCAATTAGTCCGCTAACATCACATTTAACGATACTTGCATCGGATGGAATATATCCGACACCGTAGCAGAGGTGCAAATCAGATAGCCTAGGAAGGTACATAAAATACGATCCTCTTTTATCAAGCAGCAGCATATAATGCGGTTCCTACAAGACACGTCTCATGCTTAGGGGCAGAGTTCGACTTTACGTCAAGACGTACGCGAAATAAAATCACTTTTTAAATTAAGATTTTTAAGGCTCAGCAGCTAGAGCATAGTTTTTGAGTTATTTGCAAAAAACAATTATAAATAAGTCAAAACGACGACAAGAACAATGCTATATTCAAGTATGTTGTATATGTAACACATATAACTAAGTACAATCGATGTTTCTTGTTATATATTAAATTAACATTCATATTGCTCGTTTCTAATTTAATGTATTCAATAGCCTTCGTGTGCATACATAACTCGTTTATACATATTGGTATACATTCACTAGGTTGTATCTCATGATTTTTTACAGATATCACTATTTTTTAAACAAAAAATATAATTCAGACTAATATATACATCGTGTTTTTTTAATTCCGCTAAATTTAACAGGCTGCTTGGTACGTTAATTGGAGTTACCTGTTATATAGCTTTTAGTTTAGAACGAAAAAAAAATGTTTTTTTCGTTTTCATACATAATAAATGAAATGGTAAGTGTGAGAGAACCTTAGGAATAACACAAATTTCAGGTGACTGACGGCAAATACCAAAATAAGTAGCATTAGGATGTAATAAAGGTTGAAATACACTTCTTCAGTCATTAAACTTATTTTTATAATAACTCAATAACAATTACTAGTTTCAAGATACTAGTTTCTTAGAGAAATTGATTATTTTTGACCTAAATAAGCTTCTCTTTAATTTAACGGAAATCAATAAAAACACGGTGTATATTTTTTACCATATAACAAACGTGATTATTTTTTCTTTTTTGATTTCAGTAACAGCAAAAAGTACAGAGTAGTTATTTAGTTATTATTTAAAATGCTAGTTATTGTCCCTAGAAATGGATCTTTATTAAGATCGTTGTTTTGATCAGGGTGACACTATGATTGTAGCTGTTTATTATTGGGGCTATGTCGGGCATTGCCGCCTCGGCGACATTTAATTCGAATATAACATCGTCAGGCGTTGCAATTAGGAGAAAAGTATGCCATGTACAATATTCTGTACTCTGATTAGCTATAATATGCTATTAAATTCCGTGCTCTATTCACTGCAAACCTTCAATTGATTTTACAACCCCTCTGTCGTCCCACTATTGTCACGCCCACGATTGAATATGTGAACAGCTGCCAGGTGTTAGGGTTCATTGACAATTATAGTATGACGCACTGAGTAGTAGGATTTTGTTGCTGTCTATTGAAACCCTATTTTCGTTTTATTTTACAGTACCTACCTCGCTCGTACAATTGGTATATAGTTACCTGCAGTGTATGTATTTAAGTATGTTTGTTTTTGAAATAGAAGTTGGCTGTATTTGGAATGGCCCAGATTTATTTTACCAAAGTGCGTAGCCAAGATGCTAAACGCTAAGGCTCAGTAAGGTATCGTAGATTTATCTCTCTGTTACTCTTTCTTTTTAGGGTGACAAAGACAGTTCTACATTGGTATTTGGTTGCATCACTCAGGTTGATAATTCCAACAGCTTTTGACTTTCATTTATTAGGTTTATAGCGATTACTTTTAAATAAAAGAAAACATATAGATAAACCCCCTTATTCATAAACACCTCCTAACTTAACAAGCCGCTTGTCCCTTTCACTCTTGTGGATATATTATTGATAAGACCGAAAGGTACAAACAATAATTAGCGGCTTGCTAAGATAGCAGACGTTTATTTATGAATAAGGGGAAAAGTAGGTATTTACTATCAGCGCAACAGCTTCCTCAGTTGACAGTAAGCTCGTCACCCGCCGCCTTAAGAATAAAGTAAGATGTCGCCTAGAAAAAAGAACAGACGGTGGCTGACATTCAGCACAACACGATAATTAAATAGTTTATTTATTTTGTTTCAGACAGTATTTTGGTACCTTACACATGTAAATTGTTGTTGTTACCTAATTTATCATAATGAATTATAAATTATATTTGGTATACATGTTGTATTACTACCTACTGATATTTTCAGAGGTTTACGAGTATACGAGTATCATTCAAATTTTTTATAGGAGTCAATTTATCACAAACAATGATTTCTTAAATAGTATGTGTGCGTTCCTATACCTACTCCTATTCATTCGTCTTATAAATTTGACATGAAAAGGTTTAGGGTGTAGTTTTTGTCACAAGGGATGAAAATGATATAGTTTCGGCGAGGGCGTTCATTGAAACCCGAACGAAGCGATGGATTCCACAAGATAATTCTGAACGTAATGAGATAGTCAAGGCGAATCTGTAAGGGTTCCTAGGTTACTGCGGAACCCTAAAAAAATGATAAAATCTTATTTTAGTGTTTGATGAAATTACACGCAACGTACACTAAATATGGAATAAAAAAATAAAGCAATTAGGTTAAAGAGTGATCATGGCTGTGATCAATATAACTTAACATCCATCAAGCATATTAATAATACGTATAACTTTCGGTTCGCTTTGGAACATTAGGTACGAGTATTAATTGTACATAATAGCATGGACTGTATTTGTTTAGGCCTGTGATTTCTACGTCGACATTATACTTAATTGCCGACTGTGACTTTTCTTCAGACAGACGGTAATTATATTAATGATAATAATATCAGTATTTATACCTCAATCAAGCTACCACACTAGCTTTGTGATATTGCTTCTTTTTTAGGGTTCCGTAGTAAACAAGGAACCCTTATAGTTTCGCTATGTCTGTCTGTCTGTCCGCAGCTTAGCTCAGTGACCGTTAGTACTAGAAACGTGTAATTTGGTATAGGTATGCACAATTTTATTATTAGTCATGACGACAAAGTGGTAGAATAAAATAAAAGAAAAAAATATTTTTGTGAAATCCTGTAGCGCGGGGTATAGTAGAATAGGGCTTTTAAAATGAATACGGGTACCTAGTGTGCCCAAGTGTGTTTTGGTAACAAAATAAAGTTTTTTTCGAAAGTCAATATTTTCGGAGATAACTGCTCAAGATTTATAAAAAAATAAAACTTTTAAGGTCGAAAAATATGACAAAAAAATTAAACTATTTTGAGCATACCACAAAACCCCAACGTTTTTGAATAACTACGGAACCCTACACTGAGTATGGCCGACCTATGCGGACACATAACATAGAAAATTTTACACAGGAAATGGGTTAAATTAAACTTCATGAGAAATAAATCCTGCTATTATATTTAATTTTCAATATTTTTTTCATATAACCGTATATAATAATAAAAATTTGCTTCAACGATAATTTGAATTTTACTTTCACTCATCGTCTTTTTCCGTTTCGTCAACTATCCCTTGGACGATGGTCGAATGTGGGGGTAGCCATTCACAGCTGGTGTGTTGTGATGAACAAATCTAAAATAAAAGTAATAATAAACATCGTATTACAAATTGATAATGGATCGGAGGCAAAAGGGAAAGTTCTGGGTTGGTGAGCTTGGTGGTCTCGAAAAATATGTTAACGGTACTGACATAGGAATGATGAAACCTTAGAAGTTTAGTAAGTTGATATGAGAATTATACATAGAACTGGCAGTAAAGAAAGCCTCTTTCATAAAAAAACATCATGACTGCCTGACGGGGTGAACGAGGAATTTCACTGCTCTGCCGTTACGTAACAAGTATGTCGTGTTAATGTTAACCAACACACTGTCTGTTTATACATAAATGTTTCAAGTGGCCCTTCATGGACCCCACAAACCGACTCTAGTTATTGGGGTAGTCAACATGCGGACTTGAATGTATTGAAATAAGAAGTACACCGTGCAGTTCTGTTGTCAACACACGGATAGTCCGACACTTATCTAATTAATAATGAAGGGACATTAATTATTACTGGCAAGTACTGAATCATCCTTGATCATAATAATATTATTATCATGTGTTCATATTACTGTATCAATTATTATCAAACCGGAATCAGAAAGGGATTGAAAAGTACCTACTGTTGACACAACAAATGACACTTCATTTACCTAGAACATAATTTTTTATAGATGTAGCGAGTGATTAATTAAATCTATTGTCTGTAAGTCTCGGCACTTAAACTAGAAATATATGAATATAACTATGAATATGAATATATTGTAGATTGACGTATACACTGTTGTGTCAACAGTACTTTCGAATCCCATTCTAAATGCGGGTTGATTATAGCTTTAATGATATAGTAGACACTGAAGACTACGTGTTCATTCCACTACAAAGTTTACTACTAATAAACGATGTATGGCAAAAAAATCGCATACCATACAGCGACAATCTTCGGCAGCGATGTAGTGGAAAAGTTCAGTGCCTTTGGCAGCACCCTCGTCGCAATGACGCAGTTTCACCACCAGGGGGCGCCGGGATCCATGCACGCAGACTGGGTGGTAGGACTTCTTAAATGGGAACTGCCAGTCGGAAACCTGGAAATACAGGGTGGTCATGAGTATACCGACAGACTTTACCAATGATTTTTTTATGTCAAAAGAAATAAAGAATATTATATGACATAATGTAATTATCAGATTTAATGTGATATTTGGATATGTTTTCTACACGTAGGAAAAGACTTTTTACAATTTTCTTTTTTAGTTAATATTTTTGTAATTGTCTCTAACGTCAATTAATGAGTAGGTATATCAAGATAAAAACTCATAATATTTTAAAGACAAATGGGTCTTAATCGACAGGCAGACGACGGTCGAGTCTGCCTGCGACCACGGGTGTAACGTCATGCCCAAAACGTCAGGATATAATTAAACGTAAGTTTACGAGATTAAGACCCGTTTGTCTTTAAAATATGAGTGATAATCGTGAAAGTTTAAGTCAATACAAAAACTCATAATGTAAGGATATGAATAGTGCAAGCATATTTCAATGAGTTATGATCGAAACATTATCTCTGATACTAAGCCGAAACGAAAACAGTTCATATGACATTATAGTTTTAAAATGTGGTCAGAAATGCACCCTTCAAGTTTGTCGTAAGTATACTTATGTGAACATAATATAAGATGATTGCAATTGAGATACTGAATGAATGTTGAATGCGATGTCGGATGTGCACTGCTAATTCTGAAAATGTCGATCTTTGTGTCATGACGTACGTTCTACATGAATTAGGTATATCAGTTACACGTAAATAAATGTATTTGTAGACGTAGCTCTATCTAAATCGATTGTCTTTATTTGGAACATGAGTCAACGACAACATAACTATGTTGGCAGGAAATCGAATGGAAAATATCTTCAAAATAGGCAAGAGTTGCTTTTATAAGGCTGTTAAATAAATATTTTGTTTTCCATGCTAACGTCAACTGTTACTGTAAGCAGATTAGACGTATGTTCACATTATTTATTTACCTTCCGCGCTGAAGACTTACGGTACCTGGCAGCCACACACAGTACCTTGTACATTTTTAATGTGCAAGCAGATATCATATTGTGATAGGCTGTTATTTAAAGAAACGTACATTTACTGACCTAAAATAGTCAATTTGTTTTCAACTTAACTTTTAAATTAACTTTTTAGGGTTCCGTAGCCAAAATGGCAAAAAACGGAACAATTTTCGTCATGTCCGTCTGTCCGTCTGTCCGCAGTATAGCTCAGTGGCCGTTAATACTAGAAATCTGCAATTTGGTACAGAAATACATATTAATCATGCCAACAAAGTGGTACAATAAAAACTAGAAAAAAAATTCTCCACTCCTCAACTGGTGAAGTGTAATCCTGTGGTGTGGGGTACCATTGAATATATCTCTTAAAAATAATAAGGGTCTTAACCCTTAACCACCTACGTGCGGTCTCACAGACACTGGATTATTCAAAATTGACAATAACTGAACGCATGTACATCGCTCACGCCTCTGTGACCTTGTACCTTTGCCCAGCCCCTCCGCAGTGCTGACCATGCTGTCGACTCGTTCAGACGTGCACTCATTTGGATTTGGTGAGTAATGAAGTAGCATCGGCGGTCCGTGAGACCGCATGTAGGTGGTTACGGTACATTTTGTAAGTGTCTCAGCACGTCTCAGTGACCGCACGTAGGTGGTTGTGTTATTTTAATTTTGAAAACAGTTTTGAAAAAAGGTTCAAATTTATGAAGAAACTGGCCGAAAAATTAGTGAAACGCTATTTAGAGCGTCGTGCAAATAATCAGCGTCTTCCACGGGACTAGAAACTTGTTTTGAATGTGAATGTTCGAACAAATTGTGTGTCGACGGCAGACAAGAATGGTTATTTTAAAAGCATGTAATTTTACAAAAATATCTTATTTGTAACCAAATTAGATAGTTTAATAGCATTTTTGATTGCTCAATTTTATTTTTTTATGATGAAAAGCTTTATATTATATTCTTTAATTTTGTAATCTCATATCCTGAATGATACTAAGTTTTGTAATCGAAAATACAACAAGTTCATAAATATGTTAAGTTTGAAATACAAAAAGTTGATTATTTTTGTATTCTTGTTGGTTAATAATTGTCTGAAACTATTTAAAGTATATTTAATATATTTAAACCCTCTTCAGACACGCCAAAGTAAATAAATCAGGTCCCATAAGAAGAAGCGGTCTCCAAGACCGCAGGTAGGTGGTTGTGTGATACAAATAGGACGTAGGTAGTCAAGGGTTAAGAGAAAGTTTTTTCTAAAGTCTATATTTTCGGAGATAATCGCTCCAGAAGAAAAAAAATCATGTCCCCCCTCAACTTTTGATCCGTAGGTTGAAAAAATATGAAAAAAATCATGAATAGTCTTATAGAATATTTTATAATATATTAAAAGGCTTATAGAATACTTTAAAATAAAAATCACATCATCAGCCTATGTTAGTCCACTGCTGGTCGTAGGCCTCTCCTATTAACTATGCGTATAGACGCATTAGGAGGTAAATGCCCATAATCGCCACGCTGGGCAAGCGGATTGGCGATCGCAGTAATGTGTCTACTATGATGACGCTGCTGCCCATCATCAATCTTGTAGAATGGTCAGTGACACTTTAATCCCTTAGTCGACTCTTACGAACCCCGCAGGAGGAGTTGGGGTGGTGACAAATGTATTCTTACTGCCGTCACCACACGGCAAAATAAAAATATTTTGAACATAATCGGCCCTGCCGTTTTGAATAACTACGGAACCCTACATTGAGCATGGCCTAGTGAGATTAATAAAATACGAGGGCATAATATTTGATTCGGTTACCGCGATCATTACTCCTGAAACAAAACTATAATATTTACTTACTTTTCTGGAATCGCAACGGCCCCCGCAAGTGGGCACCTTAACAAGGTCCCAACACTTTCTGCCAAGCTCGTCTGCTTGCTCTGCCCGGGCGTGATACACGTGCCGCTTACATAGACTCAGCTCGGAGGACACTACTGTTGCAATCGTCAAAAGGACTAATATTTACTTACTTCTCTGGAATCGCAGCGACCCCCGCAAGTGGGCACCTTGACGAGGTCCCAACACTTTCTGCCAAGCTTGTCTGCTTGCTCTGCCCGGGCGTGATACACGTGCCGCTTACATAGACTCAGCTCGGAGGACACTACTGTTGCAATCGTCAAAAGGACTAATATTTACTTACTTCTCTGGAATCGCAGCGGCCCCCGCAAGTGGACACCTTGATGAGGTCCCAACACTTTCTGCCAAGCTCGTCTGCTTGCTCTGCCCGGGCGTCATACACGTCCCGCTTACATATACTCAGCTTGGAGGACACTACTGTTGCAATCGTCAAAAGGACTAATATGTACTTACTTCTCTGGAATCGCAGCGGCCCCCGCAAGTGGGCACCTTAACGAGGTCCCAACACTTTCTGCCAAGCTCGTCCGCTTGCTCTGCCCGGGCGTGATACACGTGTCGCTTACATAGACTCAGCTCGGAGGACACTACTGTTGCAATCGTCAAAAGGATTAATATTTACTTACTTCTCTGGAATCGCAGCGGCCCCCGCAAGTGGGCACCTTGACGAGGTCCCAACACTTTCTGCCAAGTTCGTCTGCTTGCTCTGCCCGGGCGTGATACACGTGTCGCTTACATAGACTCAGCTTGGAGGACACTACTGTTGCAATCGTCAAAAGGACTAATATTTACTTACTTCTCTGGAATCGCAGCGGCCCCCGCAAGTGGGCACCTTGACGAGGTCCCAACACTTTCTGCCAAGCTCGTCTGCTTGTTCTGCCCGGGCGTGATACACGTGCCGCTTACATAGACTCAGCTCGGAGGACACTAGCGTTGTCATCGCCAGAAGGACTAATATTGTGTGATACGCCATGTTTTTATCTAAAACATTATTTAAAGTATATTCATTTTGATAAACATCTTGAGATTAAATAAATTATGAAAATAAATCGATACTACCTTCAACTTTAATAGGAGAATAGTAGATACCTACATATGTACATGTAAGTTACAAGTACCTGAAAGCGCGGTTCGGAAATTGTGGTTGAGCGGTAAAACAAATCGTGGGTTCAAATCCCGGCTCAAACTAATTATCAAAAAACTTATGTACGAAATACCTAGCATTTGATAATTGACAAGTGCTTTACGGTGAAGGAAAACATCGTGGAGAAACCTGCATTACATCGGCGCGGCGAAGAAATTCAAGAGCGTACAGGAAAATATACATTAAAATTTAAGGGGGGCCCATACTTACGAAATATTGTATTTACTCAGTGAACACTAGAAACAAAAAAACGTGATTCTACTCCGAAAGAGAAACCCAGACTGGATACAAATCCCATTTCACTAAAAGTTTTCTGTGTGACTAAACAATATGGTTTTTCATCACGGTCATTTAGCAAGGGATGACAAAATGGATATGAAATGGCAACGAAATGAAATAAAACGCGAATGCCCGTAAACTCGGTCCAATATGCAAATTTTTTCGTTGTGCAGACGCAGAAATGTAACAAAATTATTTACAGGCCTTGCAAAAATAAATGAGGTTTCGGAATATGTAAAATAAGATAAGACAATAGGTAGTTAGGTACTACTTAACTCGATTATGTTGAATACGTACTTATATTCAATTCTCTTATACTTTACGATGTATTTATAGTTTATTCACAAATAATTTCAGTTATTATATAACAGACTAGAAATGCTGTTTTTTCTAGTGTAGGTACGGTGCAACCCCTGATATTTATGAGCAAAATAATTTCACACATAAAATTGGTTTATTTTTATACATTACCTAACTGATATAATTGACGTTTGAGATTCCCAACGCCTTCACACAATATGCTGCCCAGCCCGACTGTATTATTATACCATTATTACCAGAGATCGGATTTTTGTGCGACATCTCATACTAAATATCATCAAAATGACGTACCTAAGTCACTAAGAATGTCGCAAATCCATCCGATCTCTGATTATTACGTATAGGGTAGAGAGGGGCCAGATGAGCAGTCGGGTAAGTTGAGAAACTTAAATATCTTGGAAACTGTACACGCTAGGCAAAGACTTTACATTGCAAAAAGAGAGGTCAAGTGAAAATAAACACAATAACCTATATGGAGCACGACATAGTAACAAGAATCATTTATATGTTTTAGATCTTAAAAGTCAAATATTCAGTTTTGGGCCTTTCGCGTAGAACCGCGATAATACGTGCTACAAGAAGTAATTATACGTAACATATCGAGCACCACTTAAATACGTGAGTAACCCAGTTCGATAATAGTTTTATATTTACCAGTAATAGTTATCTGTTGATATTTAATAGGTACTTAGTCTAAGGCTAGTTAAACAGTTTGTACCTAATGGGGCATGTTGATGTTGATCAATGGAATTTAGTAGAGATTTTTTTATAACTGGCTTTTATTACTATTTTTGTCATAAAATGGATTTTAGAGTGTTTTCAATTTTACTTAATAATTATTCTGCAAATAAACGTTTTCCGAAAATGTTCTCATGATCATGTTAAAATGGATAATTTTCTATGTAATTTTGGCTTGCTTAACATATTTTGCTATTGGAGCAAGTTGAGCACATCTGACTTTTATACCATTAAATATTTTTCTGTTAAATTGGAAACGGAAAAGAAAAAGTGTCTCGAAACGTTTTTTCTCTATCGAATTTCCTATCAACTGCGGTAGATTTGATAATTTTTGTGAACTCAATATACAGCTATTTGTCAGCCTCCGTAGCCTAGGTTGGTAGCGACCCTGCCTACAAAGCTGGAGATTCCGGATTTCACAAATATTTGTTCCTTGGTCATGGCTGTCTATTTATTTAAGTATCTATATGTATCTATCTATTATTTGAGTAACAATGGAGTCACAGTTCTACATGGTGTTTCTTGATTCACTAATAATCGTTTATTTCCGGTGTAGCCACAGTCATATCAAAATAAGTGACATTAGGATGTATTAATGAAGGTTGCAATACACTTGTTCAATCATCAAACTTATTTTTAATAATCAGTAAGAGTTCAGACACTAGTCTCTTATAGAATTTTACATTACTCATTACATTTGACCCGGATACGCTACCCTTGTTGAACGTAACGGAAAAAACTCCCTGTAGATTTGTTAACCGGAGATAGAAAATAAACCATTGAATTTGTGAAATGGAGCGACCTGGAACTCGTCGATTCCCCTATTCACGGTTTCGCTTGGAAATGATTAAACCAGCAGGCCTAGCCAAGGTGCCATTCTGCAATCGTATACGATAAGGGATAAGTCACGTGACCATAGTAATTTATGGAAATGGTCACGTGACTTTTCGTTCGTATTTGTCATTCTCATACATTTGTTCTCGGTTGCCCTGAAACCAGCGTCGCGGCGGAAGGGGTCTACAGTTACGGATATAAATCGCACGCATTATGTGATTTCACCTTAAAAATACGAGTAATTCACATAAGCCAAGCCGAGCTGTCCGCACTTATATTAAGCCGAAGTTACACTTGCAAGTTATTGCAGCTGAGCATGGTTTGAGACATAAGCAAACGCCGGATGACGGGAGCAAAAATGCGTTTGTCACTAGTGCTTAGTTAAATATCGACTATTCTATCGACATCCATACCAACATTTTATGAATTAGAAATGTATTGATCAACAGTAATTTATGCAACCGTACGTAATCAGAGGCATTGCGATATAAAATTGATAAACAATAATATGTCAACAATACCTAGTACCATATGACAGTTACAAAACCAAAATTAAAGCCTAAAAAGCAGCTTGAATGTCGTTCAGAATTTCAAAGTGCACTTGTTAAGATTACTTTTACATCCACAAGGCGAAATTATTCACAAAAAAATATCATAATGTGTTGACAAAAAACATTGTTGAATTTATATTAAAAATCTTATATATTTTTGATATCTGGAAAATAAGTGGAACTACTAGGGAAACATAATTAGTATAATCTATAAATTTCAAATTAAAAAATCGTTCAATATGGATGTCGATAGATTAGTCGATATTTAACTAAGCACTAGTGACAAACGCATTTTTGCTCCCGTCATCCGGGGTTTGGACATAAGTAAGAGTGAGTAGCAAATATCTGCATCTCTTTCTTGTTCTGTAATCTTGCAGAAGTCTTATGATGGTACCGTGTATAATTGTTTGTCGTTGTTGCCGTCAGGTTCTAACAAGTATGTAAGCGCGAAAGTGACGAGTCTAAATAGATATAAAATAAGAAAAAAAAATTATGTTAAACGGTTTTTATTGCACCAAAAACTACAAAATAAAAATTAGTTGTAACTACCCGTAGATGCTACTTTGTGTAGATTAGTCGCGTGAAACTATTATCACTGTAGTCTTTCCAAGTCGGATGCTGAAAGCCACGTTTAGCCTCTATGTCAGTGGATTCGTACGCCCGACGTTTTTATTTAAGTTAGGTAAAAGTTTCCGATTAGATAACGCTTAATCCACTGACATAGAGGCTAAACGTGGCTTTCATCATCCGACTTGGGAAGACTACAGTGATAATAGTTTCACGTGACTAATCTACACAAAGTAGCATCTACGGTTAGTTACAACTAATTTTTATTTTGTAGTTTTTGGTGCAAAAAAACCGTTTAATTTAAAACTTTTTTTACTTATTTTATTTTCAAGTTTTTAGTGCAATTGTTAAGTTAATTTCCGACACTATACCTATTTATTGTAGACCAAAGATATTGTTTGTAATATGCAATACAATTATGCATGCTATCGTTTAATTCTCGCGTTTTGATCACGACACATATGTAAACGTAATGGACATTATTTTATGTGTAACGAAAATATAATCCCTGCTGAATAGATATTTTTAGAAACCCGACGCTAAAAAAATGTCAGCTTGAATACCCGAAGTGTCTCAAATGGACGTGTTATTCATACAATACCTTAGATAACAGAGATCTGACAATAAGGAATATATCAATCAGTTTGATTTATTGAGAAAATCAAGTTTAATTTTTTATATTGTACACATTACACAAGTCGAAATTCGAGACTATAAAATATAAATTCATACTGTCAGCCGACCAACCGAAGGACCGCAGGTCTGACGGAAAGTCCGACGCAAACCGAGGGCCCAAAGGGTCAATCCATGTAGTCTATCAACCGGAGGGCCATAGGCTCGACGGCACTATATGGAACGCACTACGTGAACCGGAGGGACTCACACTCTCTGTCTATCAATTGGAGTGCATGTCCTACGCAAACCACCTGTGCTGTCAGTCTATCAACCGGAGGGCCGCGGGCCCGACGGCACGCCCTACGCGAGTCTCTCACGCTGTCACTAACAGCCGGAGGGCCGCAGGCCCGACGGCTCGCTCTACGCAATCCGCTCACGCTGTCATTCTATCAGCTGGAGGGCCACAGGCCCGACGGCCCGCCCCACGCGAGCCACTCACGCTGCGAGTCTATCAGCCGGAGTTCCGCAGGCCCGACGGCTCGCTCTATGCGATCCACTCACGATGTCATTCTATCAGCTGGAGGGCCGCAGGCCCAACGGCTCGCTCTACGCGATCCATTCACGCTATCACTATCAGAAGGAGGGCCGCAGGCCCGACGGCTCGCCCTACGCCATCCACTCACGCTGTCAGTCTATCAGCTGAAGGGCCGCAGGGCCGACGGCTTGCCCTACGCGAACCACTCACGCTGTCATTATATCAGCTGGAGGGCCACAGGCCCGACGGCCCGCCCTACGCGAGCCACTCACGCTGCGAGTCTATCAGCCGGAGGGCCGCAGGCCCGACGGCTCGCTCTACGCGATCCACTCACGCTGTCACTCTATCAGCTGGAGGGCCGCAGGCCCGACGGCTCACTCTACGCGATCCACTCACGCTGTCACTCTATCAGCTGGAGGGTCGCAGGACCACCGGCTCGCTCTACGCGATGCACTCACGCTGTCACTCTATCCGCTGGAGGGCCGAACGCTCGACGGCTCGCCCTACGCTACGCGATCCACTCACGCTGTCACTCTATCAGCTGGAGGGCCGCAGGCCCGACGACTTGCTCTACGCGATCCACTCACGCTGTCACTCTATCAGTTGGAGGG
Organism: Thaumatotibia leucotreta; assembly: GCA_025490895.1. Classification (NCBI taxonomy): domain Eukaryota; kingdom Metazoa; phylum Arthropoda; class Insecta; order Lepidoptera; family Tortricidae; genus Thaumatotibia; species Thaumatotibia leucotreta. The sequence goes on along the minus strand of JALPQI010005096.1, from coordinate 29,314 downwards.
CCGCAGGCCCGACGGCTTGCTCTACGCGATCCACTCACGCTGTCACTCTATCAGCTGGAGGGCCGCAGGGCCGACGGCTCGCTCTACGCAATCCACTCACGCTGTCACTCTATCAGTTGAAGAGCCGCAGGATCGACGGCTAACCCTACGCGAACCACTCACGCTGTCATTATATCAGCTGGAGGGCCACAGGCCCGACGGCCCGCCCTACGCGAGCCACTCACGCTGCGAGTCTATCAGCCGGAGGGCCGCAGGCCCGACGGCTCGCTCTACGCGATCCACTCACGCTGTCACTCTATCAGCTGGAGGGCCGCAGGCCCGACGGCTCGCTCTACGCGATGCACTCACGCTGTCACTCTATCCGCTGGAGGGCCGAAGGCCCGACGGCTCGCCCTACGCTACGCGATCCACTCACGCTGTCACTCTATCAGCTGGAGGGCCACAGGCCCAACGGCTCGCCCTACGCTACGCGATCCACTCTGTCACTCTATCAGCTGGAGGGCCACAGGGCCGACGGCTCGCTCTACGCAATCCACTCACGCTGTCACTCTATCAGCTGGAGGGCCGCAGGGCCGACGGCTCGCCCTATGCGATCCACTTACGCTGTCACTAAATCAGCCGGAGGGCCGCAGGCCCGACAGCTCACCCTACGCGATCCACTCACACTGTCACTCTATCAGCCGGAGGGCCGCAGACCGTTGTAGGTACCGATGGCCGTTGGGGCGGTAAGGTTTTCGACTGGCGGTCACGTACCAGAAGGCGCAGCGTGAGTAGGCTCCCCAAAGGTGGCCTCATGACCTGGTGAAGGTCGCTGGATGCGGGTGGCACAGGGCCGGTCCTTGTGGCAATCTTTGGGGGAGGCCTATATTCACCAGTGACTGTCTTACGGCTGATATGATGATGATGATGATAATAATGAAATCCGTATGTTTCTACCAAATATCTAAAGCAGCACTTCAAAATCTACATTTCGCTTAACCTAGCTGTTGTGGCAGGCAGTAACACTGGAGTATCCGATTTGAGGAGTTGAACGTTAGTATTAAATTCGCATGTTTCTACTCTATATATGTAAAGAACTTCTTTAAAATCAAGATATCTATAAAAGATTAACCTTGCGGTTATTGTGGGCAGTACAGAAGCATCAGGAGTGAGGAGTGGGACGTCAAGATCAGGCTGTTAGTATTTGATTATGCCAAACATGCTATACTTTCATTTTCACGTATCTAACACTCTCGGTTAAGGTAAGCAGTACGTCTGCAGCATCAGGCTTTGAGGATACAATACAAGGATACAAATATTATAATATTGCATTGTCATGGGGACTTGATAAGAGTTCCAAATTTTATTGATTTCGGTCCACTAGAAGTGGTCGAAAAATCGATCACAAAATTTGAAGCATCGACGACAGTTGATACGCGGTGAAGTTAATAAAAACCGTTTAAAAACGCGACCATCATAAGCCACCAGGTATAGATCTGGCTTTACTGTAAATTATCGACCTCTGCAGGCTAGTAAAGGTGCATTCAGACCAAAAGAGGATTCGCTATTTTATCCCCCACTCTACGAAATCAACGAATCGAAGGGGTTAGAAATTCTAACCCCTTACTCTACGAAATTCGATCGTTACACAAAACGTGATTCGTTGATTTCGTAGAGTGGGGGATAAAATAGCGAATGCTCGTTTGGTCTGAATGCACCTTTACCACTTTGTCTGAGAAGGTCCATGTTTTGTTTACTGCCTACATTTAACAAAATATAAAAAATGTATTCTTACTGCCGTCAGCACACGGCGTAGTAGGTATAAGTAGTAGTTACCTACTAGTTATTTTTCGGCGGGTATTAGTAGGTAGCAGGTATAACACTGATTTATGTATACAATACTAAATAAAATAACTGATTTGTCACAATCAATCATTAATCTTACGATTTTGTGTTTACGTGTCAAACTTTTAGCCTAGACGACTAATGGCCCGATCGCCTGCCCGTTAAATGACCGCTTGAGGGAGCTTGCGGTACCACGATACAACAGAGCCATTACTTAAAACAATCAAGGTAAGAAACACCTTCTAATATTACCCAGTAAATATGATTTATTAATAATTAGTTGTCTTATCTGGAAAACGGCTTTCTAACCTAAAAGTGCACATTTTCCGTCGTAAACTTAGATACGGACTCGGATATCTCCGTATACTGTAGTAGAAAAAAAGTGCAAGCAAACCTACTTACTACCTACCTGCTACTACTTACCTACTTTCATTATTCCATAATCACGCACTTTTAGAACGTAATCTTGGCTATATTAAAACCTTAAATCTTGAGTTCACATACGTTTTAGTTAAAATTATTGATAGAGTCTGGCTAACGAAAGCTGAGAATGAGAAATGGCGGCAAATTAATAAAATATAGAGTATGGTATCACTGGGTTGCACCCCGAAAATCAGTCTTGATACTTGTAATATATTTAAAACTTAAAATTATTTTGTTAAATTACCTGTATTTATTACAATCCAAATTAATATATTATAATATATATGTTCATAACGTAGCTGTTCCATGCAACTTTGTCTGCATGACACAATGCAATATGATGTAGGTACGCAGTGGCGTAGCGTGCCTTGTCGGGGCCCCGTATAAAAATTTTTTGGAGGCCCTTATGTGGAGGTAATATAAATTAGAAAGTTTTTATTCCTTTGCCTTACACAGTTTGGGGGCCCCCGTGGCCCGGGGGCCCCGTATAATTGATACGGCAGATACGGCAGTAGCTACGCCCCTGTAGGTACGTATTGTAGGTACCTACTACTCTAAATGATGACCCGTGTTATTAAATGGATCCCATATCAAATTTAAAGCAAATCTGTTTAGTTATTTTCAAGTTATATCATAGATTCGACAACACCAAGTTAGTTTTAACTTTTTACATACATATTATGTACCTATTTTGTGGTTAGTTTTAACTTTTTACATACATATGTATGTAAAAAGTTAAACCTAGCATGGTAATGTGTAGAACCTATGATATAACTTGAAAATAACTATACATATGTATGTAAAAAGTTAAAACTAGCTTGGTAATGTGTCGAACCTATGATATAACTTGAAAATAACTAAACAGATTGGCTTAAAATTTGATGTTTTTCAGCTCTTCATATCATTATAGTCTTTATACCCTAATATGGCCGAAAAACAGGGTGATTTTCACACTTGGATATAACACTATTATATGTCTATACATAGGTATAGGTAATATTAGTAACGATTTGTAAATTGTATCATCGCAGAATGGGTGTAATCATGATTAAGACTACCTATAAAATTGTCCATTACGACACAAGTGCGAAAAACGTGAAATTCTAAACGAGTGGCGATTTTTTAAATCACGACCGACAGGGAGTGTTTTAAATCGACACAAGTTACGAATTTCGTTATTGCACGTGTCTCGTAAGACGTTTTTTAGTACAGATGGCCCTCCTAAGTTTTGAACCTGACTTAAAATGACCCACTTCTCACACTAGAGCCTAAAAAATGCACCATCTGTACTAAAAAAATATGATTCTGCCGGTGTGTGTATTTTTAATAAATAGGAAACGAAATATTTATATTTTTTATTCAGAATAATTAAAGTCAGACTTAAAAAACTCATACAATGATTCATATTAATGATTCATACTATTTGTGCCATAACACATAAATCACATAATAAACTCATCTAATGCAGTTTTTATGACATTGTCTCTTTCGCTGTACTTATCTTCCACATGAATGACATGGTCAGTCATTGATTTCCAATCTGAGGCAGTTATACTCGCGAACTTTTTTCTTTCTTCTCCAACTCGCATAACTTTTCTACCGTATTTTTGACGGCGTTAACTCCTTCAACCTCTCCCAGACCTTCTGGTAAAAAAAACAAATGACCATTTTAAATCAACCTAACATAAATACAAACTTAAATCTATTATAGTCGATAGTATATTAGATAATGAGTACAAGAAAATTTATTGAATAAAGGTAGGTAAGTATCAAAATGGTACTTCGTACTAACCTAGGAACACCGATATCGTGTGTAAACACTCATGTTTTTCCTTATAAGCGATGATTTTCTCCTCTTGTTTTTCTTTATATTTACTTATTATAGTACGCAGCAGCTTACGAACATTACTTTTCATAGTATTTTTCATCATAAACACCTTAAAACGTTGCAATTGTGGAAAGCGAGCAATGGGCGTCAAGTCGAACGAAAGACAGAACATGACGTTTGACAATTCAGCTTGTGATGCCATATGAAAAGTTCCGTAAAAAACTCATTCTCAGCTTTCGTTAGCCAGACTCTATTAGGATTAACGTAAAGATAATAATAACGTAAAAATAATTATATCTACCAACGTGTTTCACGATACACAGATAAAATATAGGGAAGATTCCGTGTATTAAGACATACCTGAACAAACTATTGTCATCCTTTACCATCTCAGGATGTATTCCATAAGGAAAAAGAGACAAACAAGGTAGTTCTACTCGGTCGTGAATTATATCACCGACTCCATTTTCTTGAACAATGCTACCAACCTGACTAGATAAAATGTCATTACTATTAGTGTTGTCCAGTCTTCATCGTATGCTTTTATCGGCAATAATAATATTTTTACCAAATTAGGTAGCGATGAACAGTGCGAATAAACCTTATTTCCTACCCAGAATCACGATCTTCTGCGATCCTTAATATGTCATGATTTCTAAATCTACACTTTAGGATAAAAATAAAATCACAAAATTAATGAAATATTTTCTTTAATTAAAATGTCAAATGTCATAAGAAGTGTTCTGTCTAAAACGTATGCCACTAGTTGGCGCCACTTAGCGGTAAGGTCCCGCTAAGAAACACAATTATCTAGCCTCAAAGAACAACTAACTAGAAGAAGGTCATTTTATTTTTTTACATAATTTTATTAACTTGTACAAATCATTTAAACACGAAACTATAGGCGCTCTGAGAATTTAGACAAGTTTCTGGACCTGACGCCTCAGTGCTGCCGCCCTGATGAACGGCATTTCAGAAAACCCTCATTATAACATGTTTTACGGAACTTATCATCCCTTAAAGCATACCTAACAATTTTCGTATGATGGCTTCTTTATAATTAATCAGTCTACACAAGTATCACATGAGTGTCATTATTAAACTAAACTTACTTTACTTTCTGGTTGACATGACATTGGATGATTACCAAATATGGTGGGTACTACGTCAGAATGTAATCACTTATGGGTACGCCCTTGCCTGAAACAACAGCTTAAAAATGTGCGGAGCATATTTTTGAATACTTTTTAGGGCACCAGTCGTCTGCCTTTTTGATATTTTTGACCCATATTAGCCTTTGTTCAGTGTCCTGTGGAAACCTGTTGGAAATTAAAAACATCGATTCATTTTCTGAGTTGGCTATCAATAGATTTATCGATATCACGATCGATCTCTTAAGTACAACACTATGCAATACAAATATTTGAATCCCACTATTTATAATTACATTACGAATGCAAATACGAATGGTTAATTCACAAAACTACACACATGTATCCGGCAACAAATATTGAATAAGATTTTCAGTTACTTTTACCTTAATAAGGTTCGAAATTTTAAAATTCAAGTCAAAACTAAATTACCGGTGAAACGTAATGTCTTTATTTTGTTCATTCAGGTAACCCTGGCGGTTTTTTACACCATGGAACCACACAAGTCATCACTTTTATCACATTCCGTGCACTTATCGAACAGAAATATACATGAAAAGCTTTATTTTAATCACTTTTACTATTTGCGGTTTAGGTGCACTAGTATAGCCAAACAAAGATCGTTGACAGGCATTGCTGGCGTCACCCACAGATATAATAGACTCGGTCTATTAAATTAATAAGTCTATGTCACGATATGTGTCAAAACGTCAAACGCTAAGAAAAGTCAGCCATATTTGTTTACACTTTTTTTATTGTATACTGATGAACAGGATGCTTAGCCAAGTTGCCAATCGCTAGCGCTTGGTAGCGTATCGTAGTTTTCCCTCTCTGTCACTCTTGCTTATTAGTGCGACTGGCAACTTGGCTAAGCACCCTGTGCTCATTAGAGAAAAGGAATCCGAGTCCGGACAAGGAAGACATGGCTTATTAAAAAAACAGTGATGCTTTAGGTGACTAGAAAGTTGTGTCGTCAATAAGACAACACCTTTTCTTTTGAAACGGATATTACAAGCCTTAGCAGGATATTTGTCTGTAGGCATATGAGAATAGCATTGTATTCGTAAAAGCGCGCATTCTATTTAAAGCAAGGATATAATCAGTTCAGAAAACAGCTTCATTGCGAAAATCGATAGCTGTCTGTCTGGAAGTTATTTACAAATGGTAAAGTATGCACCGAGAAAGAAGAAAGATGCTTCTACATAAACTGGTAGGTAACCAGTTTATGTAGAAGCATATTTCTAGTCGCCAAACATTATGATTTTTAACTAAATCAAAACTTTTTAATTAAGATTACGGTAAAAAACTTACGAAAATCACCTGTTGTCGCAGTAAACGTACAATAGTTATTTGTTATACAAGGGTGCAAAGTTGTATTTTACCAGCGAGTATGAAATTGAAACACGAGCAAGCGAAAGGATTCTATAGTTGAACCACGAGCGAAGCGAGTGGTTCTAAAATAGAATCCTGAGCGCAGCGAGTGTTTTAACATACGAGAAATAAAATACATTTGCACCCGTGTGTAACACAAAACTTTTCCCCTCACTATAGCGAGGAAACTCAAAAAAGGTAATTATTTGTTCACATTACAATTATTATCAGGTTAGTGATAGTAATTTTCCAAATGCATCATGTATTTAATGCAAGATTTTGTCGCAGTAAACTTAGCACGAAAAACGCATCACGATTTTAACACATTCCTGTAGTTGCACACCAACGCCAATGCATTATTAAATCATTCTCATTCATTATTTTTACGAAATTATAACAGAACACTCCGAAAGTTGTTTAGTTTACTATTTTTATGCGTGTTCGAGTCGGTAAATAAAGATTATAACCTATAATATTCATTGACAATGTTGACGTTGACATTTTCTGCGTTTTGTGATTGCATCTAGTCATCTTATCATCATTCACTAAAACAATTGTTACTTATGGAATTTTAGGATTTATGTGTTAAAATCATCATATTATATAAAGGTTTGTATTTTACACTAAATTCTCAAACATATTATTTGATTATCATTAATATGGAACGATTTCCATGAGCATTTTACGTTTTGTTATCTGTTAAACGAATGCTACTACCGTCAACTGGGGTGCATAGGGATGGCTAGGTGAATAGGGACAAAAACCGGAAACGACATTTACTTCATAATATCTTTAAAACTTCTCCACACGCATTTGCTTGTGCGTTACCAAATGAAAGTAGATTATATACTGATGCCAATGGCAACACTGGACAGGCATGAAGGTAGCGGTAGGTGGTCGAACTAACAGTTCGAAGTTGACGTCGCCAGTGACCCGTTCAAATATGCTCCGGGAGTCTTTAAAAAAATTATGTTTTTAAACAAGTTAAGCAGTGCCGGCAGTTATAAGGAGATTAACCGTGTATTAAAGAAGGTGTTTATGGAACGGTAAGTTGAAATTATCTTTGTTTCAATACCAAAAGTGCAAAAACAAAAACATAAGGAAGTTTTGAAAAAAAACAGAGGTTTATAGGGACGCTTTGGGGGTCGATAGGGACGGCTTGAGGGGTGGATCGGGTCGGCTTTGACAGTTAATAGGGACGTAATTAGTTCAAATAAGGACGATAAAGGGTGTATTGGGACAGGGCTGCCAAAATTATTTTTATGATTAAATGAATATATGTTTCGTGTTTTAAGTACATAAGTAGGTACCTACTACCAATTTACTTACTTTAACCAACACCTACAACCAATTGACTTCTTTAACCAACATTTAAATGAGTGAATTTCGGAAGGTTTGCTGACACTGGCTTTAAGTTTTTTTTTATTAAGTAATTTGTTATTTTACGGTAAGTATAGGAAAACATGGTGAGGAAACCGGATTAATCCCGATTAGGTTATTTTTGCCCTCTAAATTTGAAGGCAGTTGCTTTCGTAAAAATTAGTTCCTACGCCTCTTACCCATATTATATTACTTTCTTGTATTAATTTTGGCAGCTCAGCCTTGTTATTATAACTTGTTGTTTTAGAAGGTGTTTTTATTTGCTACAAATTATTAAACAATTTTTGTTACCCGTATTATGAGTGTCACTGACCATTATTTGATAAAAGATTGATGATGGGCAGCAGCGTCATCATAGTGGACAAATTACTGCGATCGCCAATCCGCTTGCCCAGCGTGGCGATTATGGGCATTTACCTCCTAATGTGTCTATACGCATAGTTAATAGGAGAGGCCTGCGTCCAGCAGTGGACTATCATAGGCTGATGATGATGATGATGATTATGAATGATTACCTACAGTGATTACCCACAAGTACATTACATAAAAGCTTTGTTAAATGCAGGTATTTTTATTCATATGAATCATATGCCATCCTATTTCCATAGTTATTGTAAGTTTTGCAATACCTACTTACTGGGTAGAAAGGTACCTAGGTACGTACCTGTAAGCTTATTATTTTTGTGACAACCCTAGCAATTTTTCCCTATTGGTCCCTTATTCGTTGCTATTGACCCCGTATGCAGCCTGAATAGGGACGGCCGGTTTTTTTGAAAAAAAGGGGGTCTAGATTGATTCTATCGTAATAAAACTATCATAAATAGGATCTCTAACATAAGATTAAAGTTTTGAAACCATAACATTGAGCTCGTTCATGGAAATATTCCGTTAAAATCTTACTCAAAGTTCAAAATTGTCCCCATTGACCCCGGTTGACGGTACTTTGCCACACAAGTGAATAATATGCGTTTTTACACGTTCGTATTAAAGGATAAACGAGCGCTTTACGAGCTAGTGAGGGGAAAAATAATATAAGTATATAGTTTGGTTACAATTACAACAAGAGCCTTATTTAACTTTTTCACTACATCCTTCTTTAAAGTCTTTATCAAAGTGTTTTATTTTAATGTTATTAAGTATTTATATAGCCCAATAAATAATTATTTCTAAATATTTTTAATTTGACGGCGAAACAATGACTATTCAATAAGGGTTACTTGGAAATCTGTTGTTAATTTATCTTCGTATTTTGACTATGACTGAAGATGGTAGCCAATAATTAGGCAAGCAGAAACATCTGTTGATAAATGTATTACGTTTCACAGATTGTAATCTATTATTTATCATCTGTTAATGTAATCCATTAGCAATCCATTAAACGTAATTAGTCAATACCTAGTTGTTTTATTTACATTTGTATTTATTTATTTGAGTGTTTATTAACTTCTCTCCTCTGGACCACAAAATTGTTCGTGACGTGATGAAGTGAAGTTGTGATACGTTTTTAGATTTGTACATTGATAATACGGCTAATAATAGTACATTACATCAGAGGCCAAGAAAATGAGGATTTCCATTTTCACGCCGACGCATGTATAGTGCTTTTCTCAAACATACAAAGAAATACAAGAAAATAATGACAATGTTTTCAAAATTTTTAAATAGTTATTTTGCAGGCCCAGGCCTGAAAAGTGTTATGAAATTCCATTTCCATCCTAGTGAGTTACTGCGCCCTAAAAGCGATACTTCCAAGTCTACGAGAGCCGCACTGAAAGTTTTGAGAATCCATGAAACTGTATAAATTATGCCTTTTTTGTTTTAATTATCGCCTTTCTTAACTCTTTTTGATAATGTGAACAAATTTTTAATACAATTGAACATCCAAAGCTCACAGCCCATTTTTTCTAGGTCATATTTTATGTGCAAATTTTCAGCTTTCGGAATTTAGTATGGAAGATTCGGGTGGTCCATTAAGAATATATTCTTTAAGAAAAACTGTTTATACTGGAATTGTATCTAGTGAGTCATATGGATACCTTAGGATGTCCAAATTTCCTGACATAAAACTTTTTGTGAATTTTCTATGATTTATCACATGACTGCGATTTAAAATTAGGGAATGGATGTTATTAGACATTGATCTCTTTAATCATCCATAAGAAAAAATTAAAGCAATAAAATTTGTGAAAACTACTACAAGCAGTCCTACAAAAACTGGGCTTTGATACCAAATAAGAATCTAAGCTTATTTCTACTTCATCGTTGACTAAGGCCATACCTACTGAAAGTAGTATAAAAACGTTACAAAATAAAAAAAATGGGTGAAAATTGTGAAATCGCCCAACACACAATTTACAAATGGTATGAAATCCTAAAATACAGGTGTTAAAAAATTATACCGCAAAAAAATAATAAAGAGTTATATTTTCAGAAAATAATTATTTCTTTACACTGAGTGATCTCTAAGTGGGTCAGGCTCGAAACTTTCAGTGCACCCTCGTATTTTAAGGAGAACTTCATTGAAACTTTTACGATTATCTCTCATATTTTGACGCTACATCGTGACGTTTCACCCGAAATGTCAGGATAATATTAAACGTAAGTTTACGCAAATGACCCGTTTTGTTGTTAGAATATGAATAACGTATTAAGTATTTATAACGTATTTAAGTATTTGGCTTACAGATAATTAAAATAGCTAGAAATCCTACCTAGGACCACGTTTGACGTCATGCTACATTTACGTATGTACCTATTTAAGAATTTAGTGTAAACGTTCATGTACAATTATTTATGCGTATTACCTTCAACGACCAAATCAAATACTAAATGTTATTTACCTATTTAATTCATAGCGTCCGGTACCTATTCAGTTGTGGGATTTGTTCAGTGGTTTAATTAAATTTTAGGAACACCAAAAGTTTTAATTGAATTTCATAGTCTGTTTTAGGAAACAATAATATTTGGGGAAACTGATACTAGGTGGGAAATATTTTCGGTATCAGTATTTCTGTTCTGTAAAATCGGAATAAGTATCTGGTTTCGCACTTTCGCGATGTGTTGGCAATACATGTATCACTTTCAATGACGTTGAACCAGTGCATGATTTTAAATAGACTGAAATCAATAAGATATTGTACGTACTCTTATATTTATTAAAAACACCTTTACCAACATTTATCTATTATTATTGTTTGTTTATTTATATTTTATTTTTTGTTAAAAATAAAATCAACAGACGGCAGCAGCATCTTTGTCGTTTATTTGTTTTAATCGTGATTAAGTAGTTTATTAATTCGCTCAGACCGACCTTCGGACCGAGATGAGTGGTCTCTTCTAGAGAGGCCTATGCTCAGCAGTGGGCAATATTTTTTTTTGGAGATAAAATTAAAAATAAATGAATTCCAGAATAAGAAAATGTCCCTCTCCTCCCTCCTAACTTTTCATTTGTGGGTCCAAATAATATGGAAAAATCAATTAAATAATTTAAAATAAAACTATTTTTCAATATGACGGGCCCAGCCGTTATTGAACAACTACGGAACCCTACAATGAGCAGGGTCCGACATGCTATTGGCCAGTTTTTTTAAGTAGTCACACTGCTAACTATTGTAATAAATTGTAATTATTAGTACTAAATCAAAGAAAAAAATCAGGATCACCAACGGACATTGCTTGGACATTGCGTGTATTGCTTATCCTTAGTGTATGGTCAAAGGCAAGAGATTGTACGTAGGTACCCGAGAAAGAACAATAGGTTGCTAGGACCGAATCACTAGTGGTCGAGCGGTACAGGCATCAACCGCGAATGTTGAGTACCTACCTACGTCGATTCGATCCCTACCACGGACGTTAGTGATCTTGGGCTTTTCTTTGGTACATGACATCTAATATTTATAAACTTATATTTAATGACATTCGGAATTTGCTCATAAAGCGATATACATATTATACACAATATTTACAGCGCTTTAGGCAAATCTCTGTCAACATGACTAGTGCTATTCTTTCCTAATCACGCGATCGCGTGCTAAGCAAGAGTATCGTTCGGACACGTCACTTTATCAAATCCAAAAAGCATTATGTGCCTAAGAAACATTATTTCAATGAAGATCTTATTTTTATTCCCTTAAGTGTAAGTGGAATTTGTCACAATATAAAATGTATGCTTTTTTAATTTTACAAAATTTGTGATCCTTCACACGGAGGGCAATTAGCTACCATCTGATTGACGATTAGCTAAGTGCTTTCTGAAAGAAATACTTAATCTATGTTCAGGGATTTTGTTTTGTGACCAAAATAACGTTAAATGTTCAATTGTGCGTGTATTGTGTCGGCTATCGTGTGATATTATTTTGATTGTTGTTTTATGACAGAAATAATGTAGACACGAATCTGTGTTATCGTCAAAAGAGATTTTTTTGTGTCACAATAAACAAAAAGTATCGACCTCGTATAGTATAAGTACCAGTGGTCGGTAAAATGGATTAGAAACCTTTACAATATTAGCGCAACAAATAACGTATTTACAATATTACAAAACAAAATAACTCAAGCAAAGCATAATTATGAGTTCATTCTTTTTCAATCTGAATGTGTATATTTTTACCCAGTAATATTAACATTAGTTCTGTTTTTTACGGTTATGTGCCAAGATGTGTTGACATCTGTCGAAAGAAGGTTACTCCCGGTACTTTGCAGGCCTAGGACTGCAAAGTGGTTATGAAATTCCATTACATAGTTCTGTCATCGAATCAGCATTTTGGTACTTCCGGGTCTAACTTGACGTACATTTTGTAATATAAAAATTTTAGTAAAAGTAAAAGTTTGATAAAGACGTATTATCTATCTATATATAATTATAAAAGAAGAAGCTCCCTGACAAAGATGCACGCACAGCCTAAACCCCTGGTTCTAGAGACTACAAATTTGGCACGTTGGTTCCTTTTATGGCGTAGACGAGCACTAAGAAAGGATTTTTCAAAATTCACCTTCTAAGGGGTTGAAATGGGGGTCCAAAGTATGTATGGCGAAATAAGATTAGTTGAACTATTTTATCCGAAACTTCGCAAGAGTATTCTAGTAATTGAGTAAAGGTATATTTAAGGTTTTTTGAAATTTCATCCCCTGAACAAGGTAAAAAGTGTGGCGAAGTGAACAAATCAAGTTGGGTATCGTTTCTATGGTTTATCGGGACGTAGATCTCGAATACAATAACGATACATTTAACACGGCGGACGTGAAATACTATGTACACGGTTATGATGTGATGGGGTAAAATTCGAAAAAAAAACAATACAGTTTTATTATTTATGTTCATTTCTGGTTCTAAAGATTCCAAATTTAGCGCGTAGGTTTCTTTGAGGGTGTAGGGGGCTGCTCTAAAACAGGTTATGTCGAAATCCACTCCCTAGAGGGTGCAGGGGGGGTCCAAAGTTTGTATGGCGAAACAAGATTAGTTGGACTATTTGTCCGAAACTACGTAGGAGTATTCTTCAAAGTAATAGAGTAAACATTATGTTGCAGGATTTTTGAAAATGTAACCCCTGAAAAGGGTAAAAAGGGTGATGAAGTGAAAAAATCAAGTAGGGTAGGTATCGTTTCTATGGTTTATCGGGACGTAGATCACGAAAATAACGATTTTCAAATTTAACGAGGCGGACGTGTAATACTATGTACAGTCGACGTCAAAGATATCATTACGGTTTTGGTGTCAAAAATATATTTACACGACCTTAATGACAAGGCAATAAAGTTGTGTAAATATATTTTTGGCACTTAAACCGTAATGATATCTTTGACGTCGACTGTACACGTACACGGTTATGGTGTGATGGGGTAAAATTCGAAAAGTATCAATATAATTTTATTATTTATGTTTATTTCTGGTTCTAGAGATTCCAAATATAGCGCGTAGGTTTCTTTGAGGGTGTAGGGGTGCTCTAAAAAAGGTTAAGTCAAAATCCACTCATTAGAGGGTGCAATAGGGTCCAAAGTTTGTACGGGGAAAGTTGACTATTTAAACTGTTTTATCCGAAACTTCACAGGAGTATTCCCAAACATAAATGACTAAAGACATGTTTTAGGGTTTTTGGAGAATTCAACCCTTGAAAGTGGTAAAAAGGTTAACAGTAAAAAAACAACATGGTTACCTATCGTTTCTATAGTCTATCGTGTCGCTGTACCGAGGTGTACGCGAAATACCATCTCCTCTTTTATGGTCTCATGGGCTTGCGGGTTATGAGAGGGGTATCGTTTTCGTGTTTATTTCTGATTAAAAAATTCTAAATAGGTATAACATGTTAACCAACGTTAATAACCTTTTAAGTCTTCCTGAGTTTTCACGCGATAGTAATCAAAAGTACATACATGGTTACTTTTTCACCGGTACAATAAATTTTCCCACATATTTGGTATCGATAATAGATTACATTTATCAAATAAAATTGACATTTTTTTTTTCATTTAATTTTAATTTATCCTTCATGCAAATGCTAAACAATGGGCAAGGCGTCAACGGGGTGCGGAACGCAGAGGGCGGCGGAAAGGGGTGAGCGACCTGCGCACGAGTTTGCAACATAGCAGTTACCTCAATCTCGGTGACTAGGTCACAGTCAGTCTCACGGTTGACGTAGGTATGTGCACGCGCGCCGTATCGTACTACCTTCAGTCGGAAATTGCTCGTACGAAATGGTTCGTAGTTATTTTCTGATTGGGGAAAATACAGTGGCAGCCCAGCGGCTATACGCTGAAGAAAGTGTGCCCCGCCTGGAAAATGCCAGTGTTATAGCCATGGCCAGCCAGGTCAACAGATTTGACCCCGTGTGACTGTTTTTGTGGGGTGAGAGTAGGCCCAAAATTTAAAAGACTTAAAAAATCTAATAATAAGTGCATTTGATGAAATGAAAAGTGAGAACTACAGACTTGTGTTGGGAAATATCGAAGGAAACATTCAAAAACGGGCAAAAGTATGTTTAGATAACCACGGCCAACATTTCGAACACTTGCTTAAGTATGTGAATTAATTAATTAGTATAAGAAATGGACTCCATTAATTAGGTATGTTTTTTTATTCCAATCATTGTGCATAAAGTTGATTTCAAGTGTTTAAATACGCCTCAATGAAGAAAGTTTCTGTCCTTAGTGCAAGTATGAAGGAAGATTTGGGATCAAGTAAGATTTTTTTACCAAGTCATAATCATAAGTTGATGATCACCGCCGCTTTTCTAAGCCGCCATGCCACGTGCGATGACGTTGTAAACAAACAGTTCGCCAGTTCGTGTGTTTTGCTAGTTATTTACATTGATAATGCGTAATGCGTCCAATTTTCTTATTAGGTTTGCGGATGAGTTCAAACATCGGTATTTCAGTTTTTTTGTTCTAAAGGGGTAGTAACAAAAAATGCTAGTATTCTGTAACTTGGACTACTATTACGTATGTTGATTTTTTGTACTGGTGAAAAAGTAACCCTGTATATCTGTGTATCCAAGAGGTTTTTTATAAAGTCAAAACAGCCGTCACCATAAATTTCGTCATTTTTGATCCAATTGTGTTAATCGATGTATCGAGATCCCAGAGGTTCTTATTAACAAACTGCAAAAAAGGCTGCCTATTAAATTTCCTTTTCGATATTGTCCGTCATAAAAATCGGTGGTAATCTGAAGTTCTGACTGATCTGTTCATCATAATGAAGCAGAAGTCAAATTTGCAAGAAACTGTAACAATCTTGATTTACTTCAAATGTTAATCAGCTCGGCATTATGTGTCATCTTTGTAAGGTCTGGGAAACGACAAATGATAGTTTATCATCAAAACACAACAATCACCTATGTGAGTGTATGTAAACTTTTAATGATAAAAAACATTTGTCGGTTACCAGATGGTAAAGATGACCATAATATGATAGCGGATTTTGATAATAATCGATATCTGAAATGTCAAAACGTTCCAAGTAATGAATTTGAGATCAAATTTGCGCAAAATGGTCGGCACCTTGAATTTATTTAGTTTGAATCCGACCTTAATAAAAATCGGTATATTAGGATCCAAGGGGGTTTTTCATAAAGATTTTGAGGTAGGAACAGGGAGATTTGAGGTAGGAAAATTGATAAAACGCGGCTGAACAGCAGGTAAAAGCACCACCTACCACACTTAAATCGGTTAAGGCAAACGCGAGATAATCGCGGGAAAACATTAACACGCAGTGAATAGATATTCGTACGTGGGCGAAGCCGCGGGTAACTGCTAGTATTTTCTATAGAAAAAAATAGCTTTCAATTATTGTGTTTAGGTTTTTAATAAAAATTATTATGTCATATTTTATCAGATAAAACAACAGTAACAGAACTTTGTAAACAAACAATTATTTATATTATTTATTTTATTGTTCTATACAAGCCAGATAGGATAGCATTCTTTACTAGTTATAATTATAACAATCATAACTCATTATCAATATTACTAGGCATGAGCAAGGCTTACGATATAGTATGTCTGTCATGTTTTTTTTTATTAAAGAAATTATAGGGCATTGGGGCGAGGAACTCTTCATAAATGGTTCGAACCCTAAACAGCGAGTAGGTGTCATCATAAGTATCACAACTAAGTACCATACAGAAATTATTTGTCACGTTCAATCCAATACAGTATGTTAATAGTAGTACGGTCAAATCGTACATTAAACTAGCAAAACATGTAGTAAAGCTGCATTTTTGGTATGTTATTTAGACACCATAGGGCAGTATAAAACCACATTTTGCAAGCAAAAAAAAGTTGTGCTAGCTGCGTTATACGTGAAAAACTGTGAAATTTACTGTCTATTTTTAGTTTCTGATTTTTATAAAAAAAGCCTTACGTTTTTTGACAGTATGTATCAGGTAACGTTTAAAGATGAATGAATTTGTAACAAGATGAGATAACATGCATTACCGTAGGTCTTATAGTTTCAGAGATTCGAGACTTCAAATAGTACCCTGTTTTGTAAACTAGATAAAATATTGAGTTTTGCTAACGTTTTTGGTTTAATATCGCCTTACCTAATTATGCTACGAAAACCATGAAATAATTATCTTATAACGCAATTAATATTCTTTCATTTAAGGGTAAAATCAGGTCAGTAAACTTTGTGATTGAAACTAAAAACGCGAAATTCAAAAAGCAGGAGGTCCGTTATCTGAGTTTTTCATACAAATCGCAAGTCGTGTTGCAAAGCTGCAATTTTAGTATATTATATAGGCCTTATAAGGACGTACAAAAATGCATATTAAAAGAAAAACAAAATAGGAATTTCTGCATAGGACGAAAAAAACTGAAAAAATATGAGACTTCTTTTACTTTTTGACGTTTAATTAAAAAACAATTATCTTTTTGATACTATATGCTACAAAACTTAGAAAGAATATGAAATTTGAAAGGATTTGAGCTACTTTGCATTACCCTCAATTATATAGATTTAGAGAAACGACATTTCAAAATGTGCCCTTCATTAAGTTAAGAAAATAAATGCATGTTTTGAAGCCTCGTACACCCCCAACTATAAGACTTACAGTAATTGTTATCGGCTCAATTTGTTCCAAATTTAATGTAGTTATTATCTACAATTATTTTTTTTTTCTTAGCGCGAATGTTTTGCCAATATTTTAGTGAATAGCTTTAACGTAACCTAAAATTTGTTTATGTTTTGATAAAAGGACACTTTATGAAATGTCGTATCTCAAAATATATATAACTTACGGTGATGCAACGTAGCTCAAATCCTTTCAAATTTAATGTTCTTTCTTAGTTTTATAGCAATCAGTATCAAAAAGATAATAGATTTTTAGTTAAACGTCAAAAACTAAATGCTGCGAATTTTTTTTCGTTTTTTACGTCCTATGCCCAAATTATTTTTTTGTTTTTCTTTTAATATGCATTTTCGTATATATCTATAAGGCCTTTATAATGTACCAAAATTGCAGCTTTGCAACTCGACTTGCGATTTGTATGAAAAACTTAGATAGCGAGTCTCCTGCCTTTGGAATTTCGAGTTTATACTTTCAACTACAAAGTTCACTGACCTAATTTTACCCTTAAATTAAAGAATATTAAGTGCGCTATAACGTCATTATTGCATGTTTTTCGTAGCATAATTAGGTGAGGTGATATTAAGTCGAAAACGTTAGCAAAACACAAAATTTTATCTAGTTTACAAAAAGGGGTACTTTTTAAAGTCTCGAATCTCTGAAACTATAAGATCTACGGTAATGCATGTTAGCTCAACTTATTGGAAATTTATTAGTCTTTAAACGTTTATTTACATATGATATCAAAAAACGTAAGGTTTTTTAAATAAAAATCTGAAACTAAAAAATGGCCGTAAATTTCGCAGTTTTTCACGTACTACCCAGCTAGCACAACTTTTTTTTTGCTTGCAAAATATGGTTTTATACTGTCCTATGGTGTCTAAACAACATACCAAAAATACAGCGATACTACTTGATTTGCGAGTTTAGGGTAAACTTATGTACGATTTGACCGTACTATAGATCTAACCCCAAGATACAAGTAAGTACTGTATTAGGTAGCTTCTTGTTCCTTTTGTACAAACAGCAACACTCCTAACTAACCATTAAAGACAGAGCAGAGAGAAAATGATAGAGATAAATATATTTATATTATGTTAACTTCAAATTAAATAATACACGGGAATGATGATTGTTCGCACTATTCGCAACTTGGTCGAAGAATACAAATCGGGTTCCGAACTCTTGTGAGACTGGTATCACGACTTCGGCCGAACTCTGCTGACCAATGGGGCGGGCGTTGCTACGGTTAACCAATGATCGCTCGCAGTTTCTTCAGAAGGTGACATTACCATGGTTATGTAATAACAAAAACGTTTAACCAATGATTGATCGCGATTTTTCCGGAAGCTGACGTTACTATAGTTACGTTATATATAACATCCGCTTTAGTCCTGGAGACGTCAATCTAACTTCAGAGCCGGTAATTTGACTGCTAAGCTGCTATGTAGAAATTTTCGTTCATTTTCTTTTCAACGGCTGTCACTGTCAGATATTTTTTCAAAGTTAGAATTTCAGCCAGAAACTATCAAGTCTCTATTAAACATTTGTATGGCTGTCAGACGTCTATCTACCATAATTCTTTCCTAAAAGGTTACATAAGTATTCAACTAACGTCAACTAAGAGATGTGACGAATGATAATAAAGACAGCAATAGCGTTTGTCTCTGTCGATGAAAAAAATAATTTGAGAATAATTTTAATAATTTTAAAATAATTTTAACATGGCTATTTGTAAAAATATTGACTTGAAAAAATACCTCGCCAATTAATGTCAGATAAATCATGGCATCCGATTTGAAGAAAACATGAATAAATTACTAACGGTTTTAGACAAATCTATGAAGAACTGTCGTTATCCAGTTTCCACTAGGAACAACGACATCTAGCGTCTAATAATGGCTGATAGCTAATTCTTAATTTTCGTAGACGAAGGAATTTTTATTATGTCAACTAGTTTTCGAAAATTATTGATAAACCCTGGCTCTTATTTGCGGATGATGTGTTAGTTATTTTAAAGACAACCTATATGTAAATGTTCAACTCTCTTACCATCATTATTAACTGGAACAACAATTTACCTTGCTATAATTCATAGACCTTAAAAGTATACACAAATAATAACTAGGAAAACCATAATATATATAGTAAGCAATAAGCTCTCTAGATTCTCATATGCATTGAAAAAACAACAAATTTAAAATCTTCTACATGGAGTAATAGTTTTATTGTCAATAGCCTACAGTGGCGGCGCGTGAAAATTTTCGAAGGGCAACTCGGAGCAAAAAAACCTGCCTTATTGAATAGTAGGTTTACAGAAGTGTGTAGGTACCTATTTGTTGTATCCTTGGGTAAAACCCCCTTGCAGTTAGTGCATACCACATTTGCCATACTTATCATATAGCGGACTGTGATATTGCTTAAAAACCCAAACCTCTATTTTTAATTCTGGCCGTCCGACGCGAGCACGGTCTTGTATGATTTTTGTTGAAGGACAACTTTGAAAAGGATTCTTTCAGTAGGTAGATAATACTAAAGAATTGTTAAATTAATAAGAGCAGCTATCAGAATATATGAAGAAACTAACTTAACCTCAACAAGTTATTGAATCCTAACAAAATATATACCTACTTAGCTGGCGCGTAGTATTGTCAACAAACAGTCGAACACACTGTATCACAGCACAACCACTACGTATTACACAGCTCACCAGTCTCACAAGCAATTTCACGACCTAGTTTATTTAATTTACTCATCTAAACTTAAAAACCCAACTTAAACAGCAAACGTAAACATCGAGAGCGGGAATGCAATCGAGTGTTGCTACGATAATTATTATTCTCAAGACGCACTTATCCGACTCTTTAATTTTATGAAATTAATTCATTTCAAGATCATGATAATACTACAACTGTACTTGTAAGTGGTTTTGTAATAAAATATATCCTTATTTTTAAATATCTTACATTAATAACGCCAAGATTTGTCAATAATTTTATTTGCACATTGATTCAATGCAGGTTTTACAATGGCAATACTAAAATCGCGCGCGTAACTTGTTCAGATTCAAATTAATGAAGCGACGCATTCTAAAATAAACCTTATGGTCTTAACGATAATGTTTCAATACAAATAAAGGAATGTATCCAAAACTCGACAAAATCCGAGTTATCTAGCGGCTATTTTTGACGGTTCGGTGTATGCGAGTTACACGCACACATCCACAAAACTCGATGTCGTGTAGTAGTTTTATGAATGAATAAGAAGCCCATATCGAGCCGGGTTGCCTTCATTTGCGCGCTCTGATTGGTTGAACTCTTTTGTAAAGCGATAGTATTTCGCATTATTCAATTAAAGGTGTAGATGTATGGGTAAAGTTTTAGGAATGTATTTTAAAGGTAAATTTGGATGATTTTGATACACAAGTGAAAAAATTTAGGGAAGCCGGTGGGAATCGGGTTGTATGGACGCGCCGCCACTGATAGCCTATTCATTTTGCAAGAAAGCACCCGGATTTTAGCAATTATAAAGTCGAGAGAAAGTTGGCATACGTACAGTCGAGTGCATTAATATATAGACACAATTGTAAGGGATCAGTATGGAGAAGTGTATATATATGAATGCCCTTGACTGTACCAGTTTTAAAGACCCCGGAATGTTAACACTCGGCAGCCTACACATTTTTGATTTATGCACGTTTAACTCCTTTTCTTCGCAAGATTAAAATCACCATATTATAAAAACACTAAATCTGCGCCATAATACCAAACTATCTATACTTATCACCTTCTAATTTACAATTATTCACTCCTCATAAGCATGATGTGTATATTGTGTATTACCTATGAAATTGCCGTTTTTCACACTCGTTCACAATTTTTTATTTACCGCCCTTAATACACAATGTACTATTATTTAGAGCCATCGAGCCATTCCGAAATTTGCACTCAGTTGGTATATGCAGGTTTGTTGTAAGTTTGTCTCGGAAACCTTTCTATTGACCGTAAACAAGAAATAATATTAAAATGTAACCTCAGTTCGAGCATAACTATACGTCGAAGAGAGACTTCGACTGTCAAAGTGTTCCGCGCAGGTTTATTAACAAGTCAAGGGATTTACTTCTAAAACAGCAAAATGGGCAACCAAAATGCTACTTTTATCGAAAACTATGAATTATTTAAGGAATTAATCTATAAAAAGTATGCATTGTAATAAAATATGGGGCAACAGTATAAGTACTTACAACCACGAACTACTTTTTCGGGCGTATAAGTATGCTTTGAAAATCATCTAAGTAATTTGAAGAGAGATTAAGTCCTGATTTTTGATAATATTATATTATTACGCAATTCTAGTATTAATCTTGTACCTACCCCATTTGTTAGTCGTCGTGCGGCTATCCCAGTGACAGCAAAGCTAGCAAATCATCCTGCGCTGACATTTCACTTAAACGAAAATCCTTCTTTCGTGTTGTGCTAAACCACGGCTAATAGGAATCTTGTCAGTTGCACATTGCCGGGATAAAACCCTTGACTTTGGTGAGTAAAATGAAATTACTTTCGATGGGGACAATAAATATCAAAGTGGCCTGTTCTTTGTATTGTTATATACTACGAGTACTACAATATTATGCAACCGCGCGCAATGAGAGGCATTGCCTTATTTATTACGTATGTTTGCATACACTATTTTATCTAAACAGAATTGTCATTAGTACTTTAAAATGGGTTCAGAAGCTATAGCAAAATGACCTGCATGTTTATTAATTCTCCTTGTAATAGGTACCTACTATATTTTTGTACCTATACCAATACTTTGATTTTACTGTTGACACATTACGCCGAGTGACTTGTAATCACATTTCCAACTAAAATATACTTTACGAGCAAGTTTTCACAATTATATTTTCACAACAGGCAGTTAAATCCTTCATTTAAAAGAGGATCGCATCGCTTGTTTTTTTTAATCGTAAACAGTTAAGCAAATTTCCGATTCTGATATTACTTGAGATCGAATGCCGTGCAAATTATATTGAGAAGACGTACAGATTTCACATTTCATATTGATATTCTATATATTTGTGGATATACTATAATTACAGACAGAATATTTTATAGACCGAGCCTATTATTATCTGTGAGTGTCACCGGCGATACCTGGCAACGATCTTTGTTTGGGTGCACCTAAATCGCAACTAGTAAAAGTAATTAAAATAAAACTTTTAACATACATTTCTGTTCGATAAGTGCACAGAATGTGATAAAAGTGATGATTTGTTTCCAAATAAAGACATTACGTTTCACCGGTAATTTAGTTTTGACTTGAATTTTAAGATTTCGAACCTTATTAAGGTAAAAGTAACTCAAAATCTTATTCAACATTTGTTGCCAGATACATGTGTGTAGTTTTGTGATTAAACCATTCGTATTTGCATTCGTACTCGTAATGTAATTATAAAAAGTGGGATTCAAACATTTGTATCGCACAGTGTTGTACTTAAGAGACCGGTCGTAATATCGATAAATGTATTGATAGTCAACTCAAAAATGAATCGATATTTTTAATTTCCAACAGGTTTCCACTGGACACTGAACAAAGGCTATTATGGGTCAAAAATATCAAAAAGGCAGACGACTGGTGCCCTAAAAAGTATTCAAAAATATGCTCCGCACATTTTTAAGCTGTTGTTTCAGGCAAGGGTACGCGCATAAGTGATTATATACATTCTGACGTACTACCCACCATATTTGGTAATCATCCAATGTCATGTCAACCAGCAGGTAAATAAAGTTTAGTTTAATAATGACGCTCATGTGATACTTGTGTAGACTGATTAATTATAAAGAAGCCATCATACGAAAATTGTTAGGTATGCTTAGGGAATGATAAGTTCCATAAAACTTGTTATAATAAGAGTTTTCTGAAATGACGTTCATCAGGGCGGCAGCAGGTCCAGAAACTTGTCTAAATTGCTTGTTTATAGTATCGGGTTCAAATATTTTGTACGAGTTAAAAAAATTATAAAAAAAATTAATCTTTATTTAAAAGATAAAAAATACCTTCTAGTTAGTTTTTCTTTAGGGCTAGATAATTATGTTTCTTAGTGGGACCTTACGGCTAAGTGGCGCCAACTAGTGGCATACGTTTTAGGAAACCCTCATTATGACATTTTAATTAAAGAAAATATTTCGTTAACTTTGTGATTTTATTTTTATCCTAAAATGTAGATTTTGAAATCACGATCGAAGAAGATCGGGATTCTGAGTAGGAAATAAGGTTTATTCCTACTGTATTCGCTACCTAATTTGGTAAAAATATTATTATTGCCGATAAAAGCATACGATGAAGACTGGACATCACTAATAGTAATGACATTTTATCTAGTCAGGTTGGTAGCATTGTTCAAGAAAATGGAGTCATTGATGGAATTCACGACCAAGTAGAGCTACTTTATTTGTCTCTTTTTCCTTAAGGAATACGTCTTGAGATGGTGAAGGATGACAATAATAGTTTGTTCAGGTACATCTTAATACACGGAATCTTCCCTATATTTTAATCTGTGATAATCTTTTACCCAGTGACATTGACATTAATTCCTTTTGTTTTTTTACGGAGAAATGCCAAAATGTTCTGTCTCTTTGCAAGTTACTAATCTGTGATAATCTTTTACCCAGTGACATTGACATTAATTCCTTTTTTTTTTTACGGAGAAATGCCAAAATGTTCTGTCTCTTTGCAAGTTACTTCCGGTATTTAACTTTTTAAAGCATGGTCCTTCCGGTATATGATGATATTTATGCCTTTAGGTACATATCAAGTTCAATCATCGAACCAGCGAGATGGTACTTCATGATGAGATGGTACTTGACGTAGGTACGTAATGCCAACATTACATTGCAAGTTTGAGAAAAATACGAGTACATTTGAACTACCCGTACTATACCTATTTTATAACTTTAATAGACAGTTATAAAAATATTTCAATACCTCTATTAATGTCCTCTCACGATTTTTTTTGTGATGGTATCCCATTTGTTTACATTTTTGATCTCAAATTATATTTCAGATTTAGTTATTTTTCGCATGCAAATTTAAGGATTTTGCTCTAAGTCGAATATCGCGCTGTCTAAGAACGTGATACAATAAAGGTAGGTATATAATAATTATTCATAAAATCTTTGCTTGCGTAAAAGGTAAAAGCTATTCGTCAAGTAAAGATAAAATGAAATTATGTTTCCAGGTGTAATAATTTCATTTCTATTTTCGTGTGATAAATAATGGCAGTCCATTAGAAACATTATCTACGTCGTTTCGAGGCATTACGCACATGATGGATACAGTCGGCGTCAAAATATAAGTTTATGTTTTTCCACCTTGTTACGTTCTTTTATAGGTAAATTATAACCCATAAGAGTAAGTACGAAAGTGTAAATCGTTGTCCTTAAATATCAGAATAAATTTATTAGAATAGCGGAATAAAGCGATACGTTTTGACCCTGACGGAAGGAACTATATTCTTGTAAAGTCACCTTCAAGCATTTATATTAGCCAACTTTGTAGGTAATAGTACTAGGTAATTATAGATTGCGTAGGTACCTGCTGGTAGGCGTTTGTATTGCTTCGACGTTCAAGGCGCTTGGACTTAATATCCGGAGGAGAAATGGAACTCATTTTTCGTAAGTGTCCTCCTTTTGAGAAATGTTCAGCAGTCAACAGATTGTCGGCCCTTGCAAGCTTTGTTGCCCACACCACGCGGGTGTTTACCCAGGCCCAGTTCCATCAACATGATAGGCCATTTGAAATAGGCCTATTCCATATATTTGAGTGTGTACTCGTTCAGTTATTTTTCGAGAGTTCGCGAAAATGTTTTCATGAAATTTATTATATTGTACGTACGTGCCGCTGCAGCGGTTAGGTAAGGAAGCAATAGTAGCTGGTTATTGTTTTGATATAATATAAAATTAATGTTTGTTTTATATAATTTAACATTATGTATACCGTGTGTTAATTGAATACGGGTAATAAATCCAACCAGGCATATGATTGATTAGTGTAATTATTAAAATGTTTCATTTTGTTACGCTTAATATTTTCTTCGGTTACCGCGATAGTAACTCATGAAAAAAAAATTATGGATAATATCAAGTATATTAGTTAAATTTAACTACATCCCGACGTTTCGAACACTTTACAGGGTTTGTGGTCTCCAGGTGACATATGATTTAAACAACAAAATTGACTAATTAAAATTCACCAACATGTTACCTATGACAGATAATAATTCCTTATTGTATACCGGAACAACGATCGATCCGTTTTGGACTTTGTATTTATTTATTTGGGACATGAATAGCAGTACATAGGAAATATACAAAACTGTGTGAACAGTAAACAAAGCCTATAAAAGATGACCACAAAAATACAATCAACACGCAATAACAAATATAACGTCGGCTGAGAATGCAATTGTGCTATACGCCACTTGCCTTGGTTTAGAGAAGAGCGAAAATAAACAAAAAAAATTATTTCTTCGAATGTCTTATAATTTTGCAATATTTAACTTAACTGACACTTTAGTATATAAATTTACTATTTTTTGTTATATACAATTAATGTTTAACATATAATAGTCATGAGATATAAGTACTTTTACAATTGCCATATCCATTTTGGTAAGAAAATGTTTAACTTGCTATGTATGATATGACACAAAGTTATGGATGTGTCACAAAATGTCAGTGCAATGTCAGGAAAGGTAGACATTAAAAGCAATTGTTTATGAAAATAAAAGTTATTTTACGACTACATTTATTTCAAGTGAAGACGATAATTAATCTCGAATATGAAGACATAATTCGTCCATTAAATACAAAAGCGCCACAACTCAAAAACCGTGAAAAATGATTTTATTGCAAAAACGACATTATAAGCACTAATATTTTACGTGACACTAAGACACCTGTCGATTTGACGTTAGAAAGTATCAAAATTATGCAGGTGCCCTTTTTGCACTATCACTCTTTCGAGACTAACTTCAGTGCTAAACTGCCATTTTGTCAGTTGCGACTCGATCGTCGACCAAAACGCACGACATTTTTGTGAAAAAGTGCCATGAAACGAAAAAATAAGTGATTACGTTAAAAAATATGTAAGGAAAAGTGCCATATTTGTAGATGTGGCCGTTTTGAATAAAATAAATACGTAAATATTATGTTTCTTTATATAAAAAGGAGTCGCAAAACGGAATGTGGCAGCTTTAATTTTAAAATATCCTCTTAAATTTGATTTTTCATTCATCAAAACTGCCGTATTAGGATTTGCAACCTTTTTGAATTAAAAATATATACGAATGCATCAATCACAGGAGCCATATTTATACATGATGCTGTTTTGAATAAAGTAAATATGTATGGTTTAGATTTCTTTATAAACAAAGGAGTATGTACCAGACTGAATAATTGAGTATCTTTTGCATGAAATCTTAAAAAAATACATTTCATCTTATAAAAATAGTAATTGTAAAACGTGGTACTACTTTGTATTGTGTTCGTTTTACTTAAAAGTATATAAGCGATTGTGTGGAAGATGACTGTGAATTTTGTGTACCTATAATTGCGACTACGAAGAAACAATAATGGCATAAACTTCGGCTTATTAAGTATTTGTCATACTTTCCTATTATATATATTTTTTTACTATATACAATACAAGTAAAACAAACATAAATCTAACCCCGTTGCATGTTTTAACGAATCTAAAAACTTATATTAGTAGTATTTATTTTTTCACTTTTGGTAATGCCAACATAGGGATGATGACTGTATTTAAAATAAATTATAAGACATTATGCACGGCATCATACACGAATAAATTATTACTAAAATATAGACTGCAGTCATTTTTGTACAGAACTTTTATTTAATATAAGTGTAGTATACAAACGTGACGTCACTTTTGTGTATTTCATGTAAATCTTTCAAAAATCGAAAAAAGATGTTGATTTGAATTGACAGTCATCGTGCCTATTGCTTCACTACATAGGTAGTACCCAAGTACTAGCGCTAAACTGTCATGTCGTCTAGAAAAAAAAATGTTACATTATTACTAATCATAAGTAGATTTTTAGGAAAGACTTATTATCTCTGCAATTAAATATTGAAAGATATACTTTTGTATCGCCAAAAATTAAGTTCTTGCATCAATTCTAATGAAAAAACTAGTCAACCGTCAAAACATATCAATTTGGATCATTTAGTATGAGATCATAGTAACCACCCCACAAATACAATACACATAGAAAAAACAAATAACTAAAGATGTACTTAACCGATTTTTATTAGTTACGTGCTTTTAGGTGGGCTATTTCCGGTTTATAGTAAAAATAAGTGGTATCAAAGTAAATTCCATTCTCAAAAATATAACTTTGATCGCGTTGTATTTACCACTTGGTTTATATAGCAGGTTGATTTTTGAAGAAAACCGATAATTATATCTGAATTTTAAACTAATACGTCCGTTAAATTCATCAAAATATGTAACCAAAGTTAAAATTAATCAAAGTAACCCCGGTTTACGCTACCTATAAACATGTTCTGACAATATGTAAGTAAAGAAACAGTAAGGAAAAGGTTTTGTCTGGTTCAGTTTTGTTAAAAAACAGTATTTCTATGTTTATGACATGATTTTATGTATGGTTTAAATGAAATAACTGCTTATTTTTTTGTATTTGTGGCCTTTGATGGAAAAAAATATATCAGAGTTAATGTTATTTTTTTATGCAAAACGGACGTATACGCTTATAAAAGCTTGCACAGCACATATTACTTTCTATTAACCAAACACATCAAAAGAGGATTAAAATGCCTACAAATTGATATATAAAACATATAATATTAATGCTGTAAAAAAATTTTGTGAACAAAAAACGAATACAAAATCTTCAAACAGCTCCCCTGGAAAAAGTAAATTTTTGACTTGTGTCGCTTTTGTATTTAATGGACGAATTATTCACGTGAATATAGTGCCAATATTGATTTCCAATATTTATGTGAATCATTTTTTTACTTTCTTGTAAATAGGTATAATCTATTCTATTAGGTGACCTTCTCTATTTTGTGAAATGATAAGCTTTTTAACGATATCTAGTGCTAATGTAAAAAAACAATCGATGAGAACAGCTTATAATACGTTTACTAATGAATGACATATTAACGTTATTATTTCTTATCAACTAATAATATTACGGTACCTAAATACACGATTACACGCTCTATAAATTAGAAGACATGTCATATAATATGTACTTCAGGAATAGTGACCGAGGCCTTCTGTGGCCAGGAATTAAATGGCATGGCAGGAAAGCAGGAGGTCGCTGGATCGTTTCCAGTCTTGGCCTACTACCGCGAACTCCGAAATCCGCAAATTTCGAGGATTTGTCCCGTTCACATCAACGAAGGCGTCATAAGAGTGATAGAGTGATAGAGAAAAATCCCCGAAATTTTCGGATTACCTACCAAGTTCGCAGTAGGGCCGCTGGTCATAGGGGGTTCGGTCACTTTTTCTGTAGTAAATGTCATTTTTTTACAATTCATGGTTAGGTACTCGTAATTATAAATATTATGTATTTATACCACCAACTTATTAAGATAAAAGCTTGAAGTATGAATGACACAAATCATTATAAATCAAACCTACCTTCTTTATTGTCATTTATCAAAAGAGAGGGTAGATAAAAAAGTATCGAATCGATACAATCAAATCGATTAATGGATTATATC